>BPLR01016478.1:0-204873 GCA_021605095.1 Caerostris extrusa
GGTTCTGTATGTTGCAGTGGATTTTGTTTTTCTTTCTAAGGACTTTTTTTCGTCCGAAAGTGGAGCAGATGGGGGAAAAGGCAGTAATTAAAGGAAGAAAAATAAAGAAGGCACACGCACAAAAAAAAAAGCACCAGAGAAGAAGCATTGCATTGATGTATTGAGAACTAATGATGTTGAAATATAAGGATAGCCTTCTTATCAGCAATTCACGCCAACGCAAGAAAACAGCAATTGAAAATTTGTTATCTCAAACTTATGGGTAACTGATTTTTAGTTATTTAGTAAGCCTGACAAAGGATTTTTTTCAAGAACTTCTTTTTTGAGGTTAGTGGATTTTGATAATCAGACAAATGAATATCATGCTGTGATATACTGCTTATAAACAAATCATGTTATGTAATTCAAGCTTTTGCCTTGACATTTTAAAGTTTGTTGAGATTTCTTAAAATTTTGCTGATAAAAATAATTAGAAGAAGTAGAGGTAGCAGTGTGAATAATAGAATTAATTGTTTCTTCTTATTTTTATCAGTCTTTATTTTTAAAAGAGATAGAAAGGAATTTACATTTTTAATTTAATATTTAAGAAATTATGTTCAAGAAATTTAACACTAAATTAGAAATAAATGCTTAAAGGAAGATATTTGTGTGTTTCCTGTTTGTATTTCTTATAAATTAAAAATTATAAACAAGTTTAATTTTTTTCTTGAATTTTGTTATTTTTATATCATGCGTAGCGAAAATCAGAAAAAAAATTTCTTATATATTTTTAATTAGTATATATACTAGTAATAAATAGCATGGTAAAAATTGTTTAATTTTTTTTATTACCGCGATATTTTGGAGAAAAACATACAAATTTTAACTATGAAAAAATAAATACGAAGCTGCATTATCAAATTATTGTTGCTTGCATAATTATTAATAATTGTATGCATAATTATATCTATGTGGATGTTCTTCTTAAGCTTTTTGAAGTAGTTCAACTTTTATCACATATTTCAAAGAATCTATTTATATAATATGAAGCATATTTGTCACTTTAACTTTTTTATCTTGTTATGTAGTATGGGATAATTTTTATGTGATTCGTAGCATGCAAAGAAACGTGTGTAAAATAAATAGCACCATAAAAAGCAGGCAGGCTTTAATAATTGCTGGATTACTAACAAAAGAAACAAAATTTGAAAAAAAAAGTTCATGATTTTCCTTTTTTTGACAAAAATTTATAGAACTGATATAATGATTTTCAGAAATTTGATGGCGTAAAATAACATACCATGAGTTGACACCCCTTCTTTCCTCTCGCAAAAACAAATTACAACATTCATTAGTGAATTTGAATCTTATCTAAATTTAACTCGTTGTTTTCTTAAAAACAAGCGTGTGTATCTCAATAGGCTGTCAGATTTGGTCAATACAAAATAATCTCATTTTCTTTTTTTTTTTAATTATATTTGTTATCTTATTTATGTTTGTATTAGTTCTTCAGCATCAGATTAACATTCAGTTTATTGAAAACTTTAATATTCCGTTAGCTTTCTAATTTAATATTTTTATAAAATTAATTTTTATTAAAGAAGCGAAAAAAAAAAGAAAGAAAGATAACTCAAAAATATTCAGTTTCCACCAAATTCCCTTAAATATACTTTAGTTTCAGTCATGAATAAATTTTTCACAGCATACAAACGAATGCTAATTTAGTTACAGATATTAGAGTTAGGATAATAGATTATAATAAAAATTTGATTTTTGATTTTCGATGTGAGCGGTAAGTACATACTTACTTTCATTTATGTTAGTTTCATCAACTTTATTTTAAAAGTGGGTTTTAATACAGAATTTATCATACATGACATTTATTATAGAATATCAGAAATAGTGCTGCGAATCAAAGAACTGAAATTCGTGATATTGAGTTTGAATCCTTTCGAAATAATGTGCCAAAGATAAATGGAACAGGAAAATAAATTATCGATTGACAAAAACTGCTGCAGATTTTTTGCTATCTTTGTTATCCATAAAATATTTGGAACAATAAGTAGTACATAAATAGTGTATAATGTAAATATTATACACTTTATATGTTCAAGATTCATCTAAAATATTTTCATTTACTGATAAAAACATTTATTTACAGGATTTTTCCATCCTTAGTATTTTCCAGCATTTTTATTCATTCTTCCGGTCAGAGATGAAAAAATGACAACTTTCCGTAGATGTTAAGAAACATATTTCTTTTATAGCATTATTAGAATTCTTGCCATTATCTGATTGAAATTGACAATAATGATGCTGCATTATTAGATTCCATTATTAGAGTTAATAATAATTTATAATCAGAATCAAATAAAAAGCACTGTTATGTTCACACACAATAAATTAAATAATAGCTAAAAATAAATGTCTGGTTGGTAATTTCGATGTAGTCGTTAACTATATACTTACTCATTCGTGTTAGTTTTTATCCACTTCATTTTAACATAGGTTTTTGATCCAGGAATTTATTATACATAATATTTACTATATAATAATAGAATAATGCACAATTTACAGTTGAAAGTCGTATTGATTTAATATTTTTGAAACAATTCGTGAAGATAAATGGTGTTCATAACAGGAAAATAAATCATCTACTGACAAAACTGACAATTATCTGATAGGAAACTGACGATTATGATGTTCCAATATTAGAGTTAATAATGATTTATAATCAGATTCTAATAGAAAAAACACTTTGTTAAATCACGTTCACACACAATAAATTAACCCCCCAAAAAAAAGCATTTACAACATTAATAAGTTAAGATAGTAGATTATAATAATGCAGTTTGTTGGTGATTTCGATGCAGTAGTCACAACTGCATACTCATTGGTGTTAGTTTTCACAATTTATTTTTATCATAGGTTTTAGTACCGAAGGTATCGTGCATGGCATTTTACTATAGGATATAGTAATAATACAGCCAATCACACAGCTGGAAGTTGTATTGTCTTAAAATTTGCGAAATATTGTGTAAAAATAAATGGTGCTTATAATAGGAAAATAACACATTGACTGACAATTATGAGGTTTCAATATCAGAGTTAATAATAATTTCAGATTCAAATAAAAAAAAACACTGTTAAATCGTGTTCACACACAATAAATTAAATAATCGATTACAATAATAGTTTGGTTGGTGATTTTGATGTGAGTCCTTCAATAACTACGTACTTACATTCGTGTTAGTTTTTATCAACTTTATTTTAACATAGGTTTTTGATCCAGAATTTATATACATGGCATTTACTATAAATATCAGAAATTATACAGCCAATCATACAATTGGTAGTCTTATTAATTTAATCTTTTTAGAAATAATGCGTAAAGATAAATGGTGTTTGATAACAACAAAATTAACCATCGACTGACAAAACGACAATTATCTGATAGGGAAACTGACAATAGTGATGTTCCAATATTAGAGTTAATAATAATTTATAATCAGATTCTAATAAAAAAACACTGTTAAATCACGTTCACGCACAATAAATTAACCCCCAAAAAAAAAAAACAACATTTACAACATTAGTGAAAGTTAAAGTAATAAATTATAATAATAGTTTGGTTGATGATTTCGATGTAGTCAATAACTGCATACGTAATCATTTGTGTAAGTTTTTATCAATTTATTTTTTAATATGGAATTTGATCCAGAATTTATCGTACAGGACATTTACTACAGAATATCATAAATATGCTGCCAATCCTACAGTTGAAGTCGTATCGATTTTTAATCTTTTCGAAATAATGTGTTAAGATAAATAGTGTTTATAACAGGAAGACAATAAATTAACATTTTTTTAAAAGATTAAAATTTTCACTTATTGATTATTGTTATTGTTATCGTATCCCCCTGAAGAGTGCAAGAAAATCAAATATCATGGTGCTCGAACAATATTGACTATGTTGATTACTAACTCGAATATAAATCCTCATCCGAGGGATGGTCCAGGCAATGCATGGTTGCTGCCAACAACTGGGCAATCAAAGACACGATGAGGAGTAAGCTCTCGACATCAGGGCAGTTGCTATATTTTCATTTTTTTTAACGCCATCAATAGAAATGTTCATATTTTTGTGGTGCTTTTTCCTTCATCTTATTGACTTTGTTGGAAGTTTAAATTTTTGCTATTTTTGTTATTCATAAAATATTTGGAACAATAAATAGTATTATACTACTAATAATATTATACTTTTGAGGAGATCAAGATACATCTGAAATTTATTTATTTACAGAAACATCCATCGTTAAGTAATTTTGCAGCATTTTATTAATTCCCTGATCAGAGACGAAAATTACTGTTTTCCACAGATGTTAAAGGAACATATTTCCTTTATAGCATTAATAGAATTATTGCCATTGAATATATAATCTGTAACATAATTTTTTTTAAATAAAGAAATCAATCATTTTGTTGTTATTCTGTAAACACAGAATTGATTTTTTTATTTATTTATTCAATGGAGTATTTTATTTTTATTAGCAAAATATTTTTAAGTAATGCCTGTTTAAAATCAGATAATTAATTTTGGAACATAAAAAATACATTATAAGATAAAAAAAAAATCTGTTTAAAAATTTTCCCATTATTTCTAAGGATAACAAATGAGTCTTAAGATTATCCGAAAATTGAAATTATTCACGAATTATTTTACTAGATTCTTTTAAAATAAAGCAACAATCTACTTTTAAATCAAAATATATTTGAAAGGAATTTAAATATAGTCGAAATTTGGGTTAAAAAAGAACTAGAAACGATTTCAGAACAAACAATTTTTTTTTCAAATTAACCAATGAATTAAGTTGAAATTAAAAAAAAAAAAAAAAAAATCTTCATAGCAGTTGAAGGGAAAGTTGAAATTTGGCTAAAAAATTGACGTTATCAAAAAGCGTTAAATATGCCCTGGGTAATGCAAAGCAGAATAAATAAATAATAATAATAATAATAATAAATAAATAAATAAAAATAAATAAAGAAAGATAATTTTTTATTTCATCATTATCATCAACATCAGTGGCGCAGCAGCTCCATGGTGGACCAAGGCCGTCTGCCTACTAATAGATTTCGAGACAGGAGATGTTATTCTTTTTACGAGGTAGAGTTGACAGTCCGAACGCCCAACGCTCTGCAGTCATATTAAGACCGAAGAACTACTGTTTAAGGTGTATTCGAACCACTACAAAAATCCATGGCACCGCAGGGACTCGAACCTGAAAACCTGTGGCACTGAGCTAAGAATTTTTAGAATTTTATAAGTATCCCAGCAAATCTACGTCAAAATTTTGATCTAGAAAAATAAGCTTAAAACATTATTAAGTAAGTAAATAAGTAGGTATTATAATTTTGTAGTATGTATGTAAGATTTATCAATATATTGACTAATCACTATAAATATTTCGCCGTTTAATTCTTTAAAAAAAAAAAATTTCAAATAATTTTTATGAATGCGTTAAATTTATTAGTTTATATTGTTGTACACTTTTTTTCTTCATTATTTAAGTATTTCTAATTGAAAATGTATTCTTACTGTCAGTCAGGAATAGTAATAATATTCAATATTGTAATTACTTTAATTTGTTTAATTTTATTTGGAACTTTACATTATTTTTTTCATTTCCATAAATAAATATTGTTTTACGTTTTTTATAAAAACTCTTATTATAACAAAGTATTCTTTTAAAAAAACCTAGAGAATAATAAATCATATGAAACCTGACAAACTCTTCCAGTCAAAATTTTTGAATGCATCTATTCTCCAGTTTTTCAAAATAAATAAATAAATATTAATAATAATAAGTATTGGTTTCAAAACATTTCTTTGTTAAAGTATACCCTATATTATTAGTGCAGTGCTTACTATGCATATGAAGCCTGATAACAATTCCAGTTAAAACTTTTACCAATTCTGCACCTATTCTCCAATTTTCAAAATAAATAAATAAATATTAATAATAATAAGTATTTATCTCAAAACGTTTCTTTGTTAAAGCATACCCTATATAAATTTTGAAAACGAAAATAACATATTTAACAGTTGACAACGAACACATTTAACAAATTTTCGCATTCTGTTTCCATTCATAAATTACTACACTCAATCACTTCTCCTGAAACGGTAGACGTGAAAGAAGCAATCATTCATGGCTTCTTACTTGTAAGCAGGTGCAGTAGCGGCAGCACTAGGTGAAAGAGTCGTGAAGTAATACGCGTGGGATCTGCAGCCACACAGCCTTGAAGCACTCCTGCCCCACTGTGGGGTCCCAAGGTCAAGAGCGCCTCCCTTTCTTCGACACCGTCCCCAGACGGAGAAGGGGAGAAGAAGCAGCATAACGGTTCCCCTTTCTTCTTTTCTTTCTTCCCCCTCTTTGGGGCAACCTTTGACTTTTCCTTTTCTTTGCACCAACTTTCCTGGCCCATCCCCGGTGAAGGTGCCTTTAGCTTCAACAAGTGTTCCAACGGACCACGTTGCCGCTTCACAAAATGTTCCTAACAGTACATGAGTAGTAGTAAGTTGAGTTGGATGGTGTACTATGTGGTTTATTGGATTAAGGTATGTTGGAAAGATTGAGGAAGATGTGACTGTTCAATATTTGCCATGGATTTAATGTGAAAGAGATTTTGAAGGTCACCTTCAGATATTGCTCCCCGATTGGACTTCGATTACAATGTTAATAATTTTAGTATTAGGTAGCTTAACTTTTAATGCGTTTTTTATAGTGATATTTTTATATATTATTGCATATTTTTGTAGGAATACTTTTTATTTTCAATTAATGATTCGCTTTTTTTTAAATTGTTACGCCATATATTTAAAAATCGAAGTTTCTTGGTTCTCTTGTATCACCCATTTTAAAATTTTGTGAAAAAGGGACTTCTATGATAACATTTTTTTTTAAAGGAACCCTGTTTTTTAAGACTGTCGGTTGGATTTTTTGTTTGTCTTAATTATGTTATAAATAACCTTTGTTTTTACCTATCCTAAAAATCTTAATAATTAATTTAGAAGACTGATGTCTTCTAACTCGACATCATGCAGTCGTAAACGTCGAAATTATTAAATTCAGGTATTAATATAGATTATAAAACATAAATTTAATAACGTTTAGCTAAATTTCCAATTAATAATTTATTTCTCACTTCTAAAGACAAAAGAACAATTTAAAAAAAAAAGTAATTAAACTCAAATAACTACAGTTGTGAAACGGATTTTTTTTATTTATTTGAAATTGAAAAATATAATATTAATATTTATTAAAATATTTTTTACATGGCCTTTGAATTTTACTATTTCAATAACAACTATACTATTAAAAATAACTTAAACGAATATTAAACTCCACAATTTAGAAAAAAAAAAAAAAAAAAAAAACATAAACAAGAAATGTAACTTTTTTTTTTTCTTATCTTAATCCTAGTTTATAGAAATTTTCTTATTTTAGCATAAATTTTATTTTCAAATGACTATTTAATAAATTGCCTTATGAAAAACAGTTCAAAAATAGAATTCCTTTTTTTTTTTTCATATTTATGAACTTTTCTAGTATTTTTTTTAGTTAGTTTAAAATAAAAGAGAAGAAACAGATTTCATTACATTTCAACAAAAGTAATAATTTTGATAAAAAAAAAAAAAATTCTGAAATGTTTTCTAAATATTAATCTTACACCTGGTCGGTTTAGAGTTAAGATTTTACCACTATCGTGAGAAAGTTTGAAAAGTAACCCCTTTACCCCTCTTTTTAAAAGTTTCCTTTGATTCCATTGGAGGGGGAGCACATATGCTGCAGCCCTTTCCTTACCCTCTCTTCCGCATCCCAAATTTCCACCCCTACCAACAGGATGAGCATCCCCCAGCGACGGAGTCACCCTTTTGGACACCGACTGACTAACATGGCCGACAAAGATGGCAGCTCATTTACATGGTCTGCGCGCGAGGTAAGTTTGATTTTTATCATTTTAATTATGAGATTTCTGGCAAAAACAGACAGTTAATAATTAAGAGAATAGTTTATTGTGGCGTTGTGAATTTTCGCGATTCGATTTACGACCGATGGAATATTTAAACTGCGGTTTTAATCCTCGCTGTTCCAGTATTTTAATTAAACTGTGCATGCGTCAGTAATTAGCGATGAAGAAGACTGTGAAGTTGTTGTTTTACAGTAATGGCGGGCGTTTGATGATTTTTTTTCGGTTGCTCTAATTTTTTCGAATTTTGGCAGGTTTGGATTGAATTTTTGCACTTGGATGCTTGTGTTGGTGTGGGGGTGTCTGCGAATCGGACTTTTAGTCACGTGGTCGGGAAGAAAACTTTTCGGTGTGTGTTTTTGTTTTGTTTATATGAGTGAAATATTCGCAGAAGCTCGCTGAGTGACAGAAGATATGCTTACGCTGAAATTGAAACTACGTTGTTGAAAATATTGTTATTGTTTTTTATGAAAATAAGCAAAACTGATTCTTAATATGGCAATATGATTGTGTTTATTTATGTTTTCATATTTTTTATATGACCGTTTTATTTTATACCGGTATCTGATTAATTTAAAATCTAGTGTAAAAATTTAAATGTTGCTGCTCAGAATTGTTTATTTGTTTCGCAAATAAAAAATATCATAATATATTTTATTTGTGTAATATAATTGTTTATAAAAACTATTATAATTTATCATCAATACGAAATAAAAAAAATTGCACAATTTTATTAAATAAATTTTTAATAAAATAATATTTGTAGTATTATAATTATAAATATTTTGACACTAAATATGCTTCAAATTTTTTTTTTAACGTGTAGAAAATATTTTATGGATTATTTTCCAGCTTATAAATTATAGTTTATTTTCCAGTTAAAGCTATACTGGTTATATAATGTTGAAATTCATGTGGAAATATCACATCGTTTAAAGCAAACATATCAATATAAAATAATACCTACTAATTTGATATATATATATATTTTTTAACTTTCTTATAGATATACATTTATGCATTTTATATACATATTTCTTATGTATACATTTTATACTAGCTAAATATAAAATTTTCGTTAATTTGTGTTTATAAGAAGAAACACTACGGTGTTTTATTAAAAAAGACTTTCGCATATATAAATAAAATCAATATTTTAAATCTTATTTTTAGTAAATTTAAAAAAACAAAACTTTTGTTTATATCAAGATTGGGTTTCTTAAATAATATTTTTAAGTATCTCTTATTTTTAATAACATTCTAAATTTGCAGAATCAATAAAATATGCCTTAATGTAATATTTTGATTTTATTAAGTAATTGCTATTATTGTAGTCGAATTTTATAAATGCAAAATTAATTTACAAATAAATTTATTTTTAAGATAAATACTAGTAAATTGAATATAATTATATAGTTCTCTATTTTTAGTAATGATTTAAATTGTTTCAATTTTTTATTTTTTGAATTTAGAGAAATACTAATAAATAAATAATATTGAATTATTAAAATATAAACAGCTGAATAATGACATATTAAAAGTTTTAAAAATTAATTAAATTTTAAATGTAATCAACATTCACGAATGCTAATCATTGAATTATTTAATAAAATTATCCTACTTTATTGTAAAATTTTTATTAAATATTATTTTTAATAAATATTTTACATAATTAATAATAAATAACTATAATAAAAAATAATATTAATTAATTAACTATAATGAATAATAATATTACTTAAATATTATTATTTAATAAATATTTTTATTAATTGTTTACTTTTTAAAGTTCCCTTATTACTTTTTTTTCTTTTTTATTCAAATCATTACTTTTTTTTTTTCAGTATTTCTTATAAAATATAAAAAAATAAATTTAATTAATTATATGTTAGATTCACTCAGATGGAATTTGAAAATTAAATTGATAACAATTTGAAAATAGGAAATTAACCAATTACAATGAACAATTAGTAAAAGTGTAAAGTGCACTTCAGTGTGCTTAAAGTAAATTAATTTCAATTTCCTTGTTCAAAAAAGTATATGCATATTTCTTCTGATATTGTAAACAATAAACAAAAAATTACATAGTGCAAGGAGGGGTAATTGATATAAAATCCTTTCTTATTTATCAAAACTCAAATAGGCTATTTGACATTGTATAAAAAAAAAATTACTGAGAAAATTATTTTTAAGAGGTACTGATGAAGATATTTTTCTATTTATGAATTTTATTTATAAAAACATTAAAATACAATTATATTATATATATATTAAATTTTATAAATAATTTATATTTTTAGTAAAATATAATTTATTTATTTAATTCATTAATATTTTTTTTTGGAAGTTATTATGTTATATTATTTTTATAACATTTCACTTTGATTATTTTCCATGTTCCATCACTGACTTAAGTTTTCCCTTCACTTTCTCTCTCTCTTTTAAGTTTTATATTTGCATTTAAGGTATTTTCTTTTAATAGTTTTTATGATAGTATTTTATATAAAACTAAACAATAAAAAATAATTTTATAATTATATTTATTCAGTAGTATTTAATTACAATAAAATATTAGAAATATACTCAGATCATTAACTTCAATGAGAAAATTAATAACTTACATGTCACAACTTATTATATAATAAAAAGCTATAAATAGGCAGTTTTCATCCATCTTCATAACTTCATGACTTTGAAATTTTTGTAAAATCTCAGATAAATATTTTGGCTACATTATGAAACATATTAAAATTTAAAAAATTTTAATACTCTAAAAATTACTAATACAGAAATATTAAAATATAACAATTATTGCAATTAATTCGTTTGTTTAAAACAATTAAAAGTAATTCAGTAAATTTATAATCCTATGAGTTAATTTATCCTTTACATATAATATCAAAAATCATATAATTTCTCTTTTTATAAATAAAAAAAAAAAAAAAAAAATAGAAAACTTCTTTAATTATTAAAAAAAAAAAAAATCTGTTTCATATGACCTGACAATTTATTATTGTTAACAATAATGTCGATGTATTATAATGGCAAAATTTATTGTATGTTTATTTAAGGTTGATTTCATTTATTTAAGTACACTGCCTCTAGGTTTTCTTTTTGAATTATATTGGAACAAAATTTTCCATGATATGTTTTTTTTTTTTTTTTTTTTTTTTTTTTTTTTGTCAAAATTCATAATAAATTTTATTAATATACTAAAACTCTTGACATCTCATTATTTTCAGCCTAAACGAAAATAATGAATTTTCTTCTACTACTGTAAATATTTTTTTAAGGCTTCTGGTTCTATTTAAATTTGTATTTAAATTTTGATTTTTTAAAAATAGAAATTCAAATTTTCCTTGATATTCATCTAGAAAACAGGTTTCAGATCTGCGAGAGGAGCAGTTCGAAGGCCAATCAGTGAGCCGAAGCAGTTTATGCCAGATAAAAGCACAATAAATCAGCATGTCAGAAAGTTCCTCCAATGAATTTCATTTCAACGGAGGAAAATAAAAACACCTCATATCCCATTCATCGTAGCATTCATTCCAAATTGTGGAACCATCATTGTTCAAAGTTGAGCCATTGAAGTTGTGATCAAATTATAAAACTTCTAAAATTTCCCAGATCCATGGTTGATTAGTACTGGGGAAAAAAATGGTTTGGAAAATAATAGGACAAAATATTTTTCAAAAACTTTAAATAAAAGCATATAATGTTAATGCTTTTGTGTTAAAAATAATGTTAGCGTTTACTTTTAATAAAGCAAATACTGTTTTCTTTGATTTGAAGTCAACATTATGTCAAAAGAATTTGAGTAGAATCTTCAGAAGCAGGCACATTCCTTGTTTTCTCCTCTAGACCAGGGGTCGGCAACTGCAGGCTCGCGAGCCACATGCGGCTCTTTGGATGTGAAGCTGAGGCTCTTTAGTTCCATACGCAAATATTATTTATTTTATCAAAAAAAAAAAACCATTTAAAAATCGTTTAAACATGCATGTACGTAACGCAACAAAAGTGGACAGCTTTAAAAGAAATGCCGCGAGTTGAAGCACTTATATTCGACGCATGGAATAGTCCTTATATTCGACGCATGGAATAGTCCTTTATATTCGACGCATGGAATAGTCCTTATATTCGACGCATGGAATAGTCCTTACTTAATATTACTTAGTCTTACAGATTGCTACAGTGAGATGAAGAAGTTGGCATTTGGAGTGCTGACTATCTTCGGATCGACACGTTCGTGCGAGTAAGCGTTCTCTTGCATGAATATAATTAAAAGTAAAGTAAGAAGCCAACTAACAAATGAAAATTTAGAGTCGTGTTTGAAACTTAAAAACAACAAGTTATGAGCCAAATTTATCCAAACTTTCTAAAACCGTGGCAAAGCCATCGCTCCCATTGAATTTGTTTGTTATTGTAGTACAAGTTAGTGTTGTTTTAATTTTTTTTTACTTAAATAATAAGTAATTATCTAATAATGCCATATATATATTATCTAATTTGTTGTAAAAACACTACTAATATATGAATAAATAGTTATTTTTTTCTTATGAATAAATAGATTAGTTTTTTTTTTTTTTTTATCAAAAAACTTTATTTATGCGAGTACTATTTATTGTGGTCAAGTAAAAATTTTGTGGCTCTTTAAAAACTTTGAAATTTTGTAAATTGTAATTTTTGACTCTTCCGACTCAAAAGGTTGCCGACCCCTGTTCTAGACCAAGCGGTCAATTGGCTAACACTCTGGCCTTTGGTACCACAGGTTTCAAGTTCGAATCCTGGCGGTGGTATGGATGTTTATGAGTGGTTCTGAATCCACGTTAAACTGTAGGTTCCAGTCTAATTAACCTTAAGTGATCAAAAAACGGCCGTAGAGCGACAAACCAAAACTTCAGATCAACTTAAGAACATTTTGGTTAATAGATTTATCGTGTTCATTTTTGGTTTAAATGTGAAGGGATTTGTGAAAGTAATTCGAAAATGCAATGTACTATTCTCCAGACCATCTAAGAACGTTGAATCGTGGTTTAATTCTCACATCATTTTTTTGAGCAATGGCAATCTTCCTGGTGTGTGTTATTCTGCATCAATATTATGCCAACATAAAATGGAGTATGCATGACTGTTTGATGAAATATTATAAGCCCGATCAATCCAAAATCTAGGATTTAAAAAGAAATATGTATGAATAATTTTATAAATTACCCTAGAATTTATTAATTCATTATATTACACAATTGCTATGATTATAAGATGGAAGGTTTTAATCAGAATTCAAGCTCTTATTTTAATAGATCCTTTCAAGACGAGAACTTGTTTATTGATAAACCAGATAAATACGATAACTTTGATTTAAAAGATATCTATTTGTTTAGACTATAGACTAATAGTCTAGATATCTTTTAAATATATACAAATAGATATCTTAATACAAATAGATATCTTTTAACTATAGACTAATAGTCTATGTTTATTTTTTAATAGATAATAAATATAGACTAATAATACATATTTATTATTTTTTTTATCGTAGTAATCGAAGACTCTCCCAGATATTATTATATTGAAAACGTTAATTCAATATTTTAATTTAATTAAATCCCATTGCAGTATTTAATAAATTTAAGGTTCACTTTTGTAAATAGTTGAGAGGGGAACAGAGAAGTTTTGGTAAACAATGAATATTTTATATTTTGAATATAATAATTGGATGAGAATTATGAATATTTTCTTTTAATACTTAAAATTCTAAAAAGAAGTATATTTTCTACAAAATATTTAGTAGCAAAAAAATTGTTTAAAAACCTGCAATGTTACTGACATTACAAACTCGAGTTTATTAAAATAATAAAGAAATGTTAACATGTGAATTTCTGAAACATATTGTATGATTTCTAATTATTCAGCTCCTTAAAACATGGTGGCCTGATGGCGAATTAACTAGTGCTCTGACTTTTGGTACCACAAGCTTCAGGCTCGAAACCTTGCAGTGGCATAAATGCTTGTTGGTGGTTCGGAATCCGCTTTAAGCAAGGCTTAGCTTAAAGTGTGCAAAAATGACCTTCAGAGCGACAAATCAGATCTTAACTTGTGAGTTAGATCTTAACGCGAAATAAATAGTTCACCTGGTTCAAAAAAATGTATTTTATTATTAAATTCTTTTTAAAACTGATAAATTATAATAAAAGGTCGCATACAAATTTTTAAAGTTTCGAAATAAATCTTTACTGAAGTTTATTATTGATTCACCTGTTTGATTAGCCTCTTTTTTAATTTGACAATAAGATGTTATATCACTATGTGAAGTTTCTTTAAATAAGTAAATTTCACATTAAAGAATTAAAGTTTTTTTTTTTTAATAATTAGTATGTATGTTACTTAGAAACTGGATAAAATAATTCTTGTCTCTTGTTAAAAAAATTCTCTTGAAAAGGAAATTTATTCAAGTGTTATAAAAAGCTAATGTCATGGAAAGACAGGCAAAAATAGTTTTGCTCCATTCAATTTGATGACAGTTTCTGCAAAATTTATTAGTGTTTGTCCCATCTAAATTTTTGATGTTAAAAAATTTGTGAATATATCCCTGTGAAAACGACAGAATTTTTGGTTTAGTTATATTTTCGATAATTTCCGTATTTTCAACGGTTTCAAACTCATAGTAAATCTTAATTGTTGTTTTTTTTTCTATTTCAGCACTATTATATTATTTAAATTCACTTATTTTACTCAAAAATTTAATTTTCCGTTTTTAAAATGTATTTTTTTATACAAATGCAGAAAAAGAGATCTATATGAATTTTATTAATTTACTCTATTAATTGATTTTTTTTCAGATATAGAATAACTTAAATCGTTAACTCATTTTACATAAATCAAATATATAGTTCATAGTAATATTTTAAAGGAAATGTCAAAACTATACAAATTGTAATGAGAATGATTAAACAAATATCTTAATGGCAAATTACTATTTTTTGTTTTATACTAAAATAATTAATAATGTTCTATAATGCGGTTACAATTACATATGAGTAACTTCTTCTTCATTGGCGCAACAGACCCTTGATGGACCAATGCCATTTGCTTACTGGTAGATTTCAAGACAGGAGATGTTTTCTTTTTACTGCGTAGGGTTGTCAGCCCAACGCTCTATAGTAATGTTAAATCGGGATCTACGGTTTAAAGTGAATTCCGAAACATTATAAACATCCATGGCACCGCCGGGACACGAACCTAAAATTTGTAGCACCAAACGCCAGGGAGCTACATATAAGTAACTAATTGCATTTATTGTACTAAATATCGTTTTATTTTGATATCAATGTATCATTAACTATTAAAATATAGAATTAATAGAATTTATTAATTTACAAATTGTATAATTTGATTTAAACTGGCATCGAAAAATATTAACTATAATTAATTATTTGATTACTAGTTTCTGAATTACATCGTGTTTTTCACATAGTTATCAGGTAAAAAAAAACCTAGGTATATCGTTATAGTGTGTTGAAGGTCAAAGTCCTATATTTTGGAAAAATTCATTGCTAATGCTCAAGAATAGATCTTTATTTCGATATCAATGTTTCATTAACTATTAAAATATAGAATTAATTTAATTTATTAATCTATAAATTGTATCATTTGATTTAAGCTAGCATCGAAATATATCATTAATTATTTGATTACTGATTTCAGAATTATATCTGGTTTTTTTTACATAATTATCAAATAAGAGAAAAACTGGATATATCTTTGTGGTGTGTTCAAAGGTCAAAGTTATATATTTTGGGAAAATTCATTGCTAATGTTCAAGAATAGTTCTTTATTTCGATATCAATGTTTCATTAACTATTAAAATATCGAATTAATTTAATTTATTAATCTAGAAATTGTATCCTTTGATTTAAACTGGCGTCGAAATGTATTATCAATTACTAATTTCTGAATTATATCGTATTTTGTTTACATAGTTACTAGGTAAGAAAAAACTGGGTATATCCTTATAGTGTGTTCGAAGGTCAAGAATTATATATTTTGGAAAAATTCATTGCTAATGCTCAAGAATAGTTCTTTATTTCGATATCAATGTTTCATTAACTATTTAAATATAGAATTAATTTAATTTATTAATCTAGAAATTGTGTCATTTGATTTAAACTGTCATCGAAATATATTATTAGTTATTCGATTACTGATTTCTGATTTATATCGTGTTTTTTTTACATAATTATCAGGTTAAAAATCAGGTTATATTTTATGGTATGTTCGAAGGTCAAAGTTATATATTTGGAAAATTCAGTGCTAATGCTCAAGAATAGTTTTTTTTATTTAGATATGTTTCATTAACTATTGAAATATAGAATTAATTTAATTTATTAATCTACAAATTGTATCACTTGATTTAAACTGACATCGAAATATATCATTAATTACTCAATTACAGATTTCTGAATTATATCATGTGGTTTTTTTTTTTTTTTAGATAATTATGAAGTAAAAAAAAAAAAAATAATATTGGGTATATCTTTATGGTATTCGAAGGTCAAAGTTATATATCTTGGAAAAATTCATTGCTAATGCTCAAGAATAATTCTTTATTTTGATATCGGCATCGAAATATATCATTCAATACTCGATTACTGATTTCTACATTATATCGTGTGGTTTTTTTTTTTTGACATAATTATGAAGTAAAAAAAAAAAAAAAAAAAAAAAAAAAAAATTGGTATATCTTTATGGTATATTCGAAGGTCAAAGTTATATATTTTGGAAAAATTCATTGCTAATGCTCAAGAATAGTTCCACATGTTCTAAAATAGGTTATCGTCAGAATTTAACTCTTTTTTTCCTGATCATCAAGTGACGAAAAATAAATAAAAAAAATTAAAAAAAGTAGGAAAAACGTAAAAGATTTTTTTTTTCCGTTCTTTTTTTGGAAAAAAAAAAAAAGAAGTTTCAGGATTTCTTCTTACTCTGCAATCTGGACCTAGATAGGAATTCTTCTCTTTACGGTCATTAACTTAACGAAAAAAATTATACTAAAAAAAAAAAAAAAAAAAAAAAAAAAATCTCTATAAAATAAAATAAAAATAAAAATAATAAAAAAAAAAAAGCGGAAGCAGAGCAGATATAAAACTTTTTCGTAGCAGGCGCCACCGTCTTTTGGTGAAAGAAAACGAGAGAAAAGGGTGTCATGTTAGGGATGGGTGGGGGTGGACTAGAGGGGGGGGCCGGAATCCGACTCAAATTTCCAGCCGATGGTCTTCGTTTTCCAACTTTCGTTTCTCGTTCGAGATCGATCATTAAGGGATGGGTCTTGTAAAAAGCAAAAACGAGATCAGGTAGCCGAAATGCTGATGACACCACATTAGAGGAATTTTTATTTCGCTTTATAGAGATGTATATTGTATTTTCGTATCTGCCCCAGGCGAGGAGAGAAATTATTTGGTAACTGGTTATAATTTCTTTTTCTGGATTTTTATTTATTATTTTCTTATTCATGATCTGGAGAAAGATAACTCCTTTTCTTAATGTCCTGTTTAAGGAAAATGCCTGTTAGATTACAAGAAATGAAATGGATAATTGTTCTGTTCTTCTGGCGTGATGATATTTCATTGCATCGCATTCAATGGTTGTAGTAGAGAATTTCGATTCAATAACACTTATTATAGCTTTCGGTTTTATTTTTATTCTTTTCAGTATAATGATGACAAGTTCTTTTCTTTTCTTTTATCTCTCTTTCTCTTTCTTATGTCACTAGAATATCGATTCAGTTTAGTTAAATAGACGTTTCATTTTAAAACGAATTTCTTTTGGTCACATGAATAAATAAAACTGATGATTCAACAATGTTTTTTAACAAATTAAAAAGTTATTTGTTGATATTCTATATATGATATTCTATATCATATTTCCTTATTTTGAAATATATTGAAAATAAAAAAGATTTCAGTTGATAAAAAAGTTAATGACAACGAAATTTAGCAATAGTTATAAAAAGAAAATTTTATATAATTTTCAATTAAAAAATAATAACTTACATTTACAATAAATAAAACTTTTATAGAGATTTATCATTATTTATTATTTATATTTTTTAGAAGCGATCAATTATTTTGCTTTTTAGCATAATAATAAAATTAGAGAAAATTGATTAGTAGTATAATTTTAGATTTCAGTTTTTTTTCATCCCTAATATTTTATCTATCATTGATAATTCATTATCATCATCATCATTAAGGGTGGCCCAAGGCTTTTCTTTGAAGAGATTTCCATATATTCCCGTGGGGGACAATGGCCCTCAATTCTTAACTTTTAGTATAGTAAAATCTTTTAAGTTATTAATTGACATTGTATATCATATTTCATTATTTTGAAATATATTGAAAATAAAAGATTTCAGTTGATAAAAAAAGTGAATGACAACGAAATTTAACAATAGTTATAAAAAAGGAAATTTTATATATTTTTCAATTAAAAAAACAATAATTTACATTTAGAATAGATAAAAAATTTTATAGAGATTTAATATTATTTATTATTTATATTTTTTTAGACCCAGTCAATTATTTTGCGTTTTAGCATAATAATAAAATTAGAGAAAATTGATTAGTAGTATAATTTTAGATTTCAGATTTTTTTTTTTTATTCTATAATGAATATTTAAAATATCTATCATTGATAATTTATCATTATCACCATCATCATCAATAACACGGCAGCCCAGGGTGGGTCAAGGCTTTCCTTTGAAGAGATTTCCATTCATTCCTCTGGTTGACAAGGATCCTCCAATTCTTAGCCTTTAGTACTGCAAACCTTTTCAACTGCATCTATACATCGTAATTTGGTCGTCCTCTTCCTCTTTGTCACTGTGGCTTTGCCAAAACGATTCTTTTTACAGGGTTTAAATCCTTCATTTTAAATTTGAGCAGCCCAGTCTTCTATTGATCTTAATAATAATAATAATAATAATAATATATATATAGCCCAGTTTAACTTATTGATCTTAATAAATTTTATAATATCTGGATCTTTATAGCATTTATAAATTTGATCATATATAAGTTTCGATATTGATTTATGAACCGATGTACTGTCTTTTCCAACAATCACTTTCCCTAATACCTCCAAAAATAGCCCTTAAAATCTTCCGCTCAAGTATACCCAAATGGGCCTCACCAGATCTTCCCAAAGTCCATGTTTGAGAACCATAGACCAAAATAAATTTAATAAGTGTTTTATAATCATTGATAAATAGTTATAGTTTAAAAATTATTAAATAAAAACATTATTTTCGTTTTTTATTTTTTTCAAATGCGTAAAAATTAGATTTAATTTTTATAGTTTAAATTAACATTTTTTCATTCTGTTGCTTTATCATGAATATATTATTATATTTACATGAATATATTTCACTAAAAGAAAATTATTATTTAAGAAAACTTAATTTTCTTTCTTAAAGTAATATATTCTTTAATTTCTCAGATTTATACAGCTTCCTAAATACATAAAAATAAAATTAATATACCTTATTTGATATTCTAAATTTGATTGCATTAAATTAAGTAATATATATTTTTTAAAATTTAAACTTAAGTTTTGTTATTCTATGTTAAAAGGAAGAAAAATTATTGAAATTTAATATCATACTTTAAATAATAGTGTAAAAATGTCTTGGATTAAAAATTTCTTATTTTTAATAAAATTCTAAAATATTAGACTTATTTATTACTAATAGAAAATAATAAGATAAATATTAATAAATAATTAATAAATATAAAATAAAATAATTACAATATTAATAAATATGTTTAAAGTAGCATTAAAAGAATTTCGATATTAAGAGTATAGAAAAGCTTTAATGTTATATCTATTTTTATAAAGTTAGTTAAAAGTTCTTTATATAATAATACATTTATGTTAGTTTATTAATTGTAATTGCTTTTTCATAAGAAAAATCCTTAAACTTCTATTTATGTCGCATATCCATTAGGCTAATAAAAAAACGATTATCTATTTTTTTTTTTAAATTTGTTTATTGAAGCATATGTTGTGATACTATTACATGCCATTAATTAATGATGACGAATGATATTAATTAATTTTTAAATATATGTTAAAATTAAAGATAATGTACAATTCTGCTTTTTGTGGTTTGCAATTACCAATAAAATTTCTAACAAACATTTTCAACAGAAATGATACATCACTTATTTTTTTATCCGACATCAAAATAAAATCTGATTTATATAACTCTGTCAGGCTGATTAATCTTCAGAATATATTAGAACAGAAAATGAAGATATTTCTGTAATTAAAATCAAAGCCAAAGATTGATATATTTTAATCAAGAAAATTTATTCGATTTTACTTCATAACTTCTTTTTGTTTCAATCAAATAAATTTTTTTTTTGTTCGGTTAAAAACATTGAATCAAATGTTTTTCTTTAAATTTGCTGCAAGCCAAAATAAAAAAGAATTTTGATTCTGGATGAAGTTCATTTTCTTTATTTAAAATTTAACAATATTTTTCGAAATAAACTAAATTAATTGTTAATTTAGTTTATTTACTGATAGTTACTGATTATTTAGTTAATGGTCATTTAACTACTAAACCACCTAAATATCCAAAAGCACAGTTTACTGTAAAAAATTATTAATCAGTATTTCAAAAAAATATTTTTTCGTAATAAAAATATTTTTTTAATAAAAATATCTTTATAGTATCTATTAATAATTTTTTACAAAAACTGTACTTTTTGGATCAGATTTAGGTGGTTTGGTTGTTAGGTGATTTAGAGTGATTCAGTTGAATGTAGTAGTAAATACTTTAGATCTTAATTGAAATTAGAATTAAATTTTGAACTTTATTTTTTAAGTAAAATTTACCCGTGCACGTGGAAAAATTATTCTTTATTCATAATTTATAATAAATTGGTAATTTTAATTATCTTTTGATATATTTTCTCACTTTCATGTTTAAACAAAAAAATTGACATTACCAATCACGTTTCTTATTAACAATTGATTAAAGATATAACTGTTTATTTTATAATTATTGAAATAAGGTGATTTATATATCTTAATCAATTTGTTTTGTTACATTTGTTTATATCGTTATAAAAGATTGTACGAAAACTCGATAAATTAACTGTTGGAAGAGTTGAAATATTTACATATAATATTTGTCAATGAAACCGGAAAATATTTTCTTAAATGCACAAAAATTCCAAAATAAATTGCTTTAAATTTGCTAATATTTTACTAGAAATTTTCTTTAAAAATATTTAGCTCTTGTAAATTATTGTTAATACATTGAATTTTTGCATAACATGACAAAATATAACTTTTTTATTATTGCGATTGCATTTTTTTACAATTACATTTTTTAAAACATTTTTTACAATTGTAAAAAAATAATACGATGTTATTATTATTATTATTATTAAATTTTACAATCGCAAATTTTTTTTTCTACACTTTTATTACAATTTATTTGTTTAATACTATTTTTATACCTTCTTACTTATAATGAAAGTTGTTATGTGATTAGATTTTATTAAAAAAATTATTGAATATTCAACAGGAAATTTATCAATTACTTTAACATGCTAATCATATTTTAAAGCAAATTTCTGCTATGTTTAAGATTCTCTCATTTTTAGATTCCTAGAAAACTTATGTAATTTTTGTATTATGTGCTTCATCACCGTTATATTATTGTTTTGCACATTATACTTTAAAAACTAAACATTTAATTAAAGGATTTAGTAAAACGTAGACATTTAAGATGAACTAATAGGTAAGGAAAAGAGCGAACGAGGTTGAAGGTCCTAGGAATTAATAAAATTATCACACCAATTAAGTATCTTTAAATATTAAAACATTGATGAATGCTTCTTCCATAATTGTTTTATAATAAACAACTATAAATCGTTTGTTTCATAAATGCTTTTAATACTTATATTTTTGTATATTTATACTATTTTTGTATATTTATATTTATACTTATATATAAATTTTTAATACATATATTTTTGTATATTTATACTATTTTTGTATATTTATATTTATACTTATATAAAAATATTTTATATATACAATAAAAATACTTATATTTTTATTTTTATTTTTGAGAAAGACCTGTAAGTTATCATGGACATTTAGTATTAACTACTTTACTTAAATCTTTAAAAAGAAATATATCATAAGCTCAATAAAATCATAAAGAATATTAAATACATATTCAAGAATCATTCATTTTGTATTTTTAAAAAAAACTCCTGTATTAATTCTTTATTATATTGGTGCAAACCATGCTGTCTTAAATATGCAAAAATAAATTATATTTAACATCTTTTTTATTAAATTTTATTCTTTTAAACTAATTTACTACTCTAAATCGTTATTAGTCACTGTTCCAAATCATTTATAAATATGTATATTTTAATTATTCTTTTTAAAAATTTATTAGAATACAAATATGGCAATTTATTAAAAGTCGATTGTTGCTGCTCCTACCAATTTTTAGAAGAAAAAAATATTTTTTAATTATTTTTAATTTTTTTATTTTAATAGTTAAAAAACACATTTTTTTTTTTTTTTTTTACTAATGGTTCAACTCTTACAACATTTATTAGTTTTCATACTTCTTTAAATAAATGTAGTTTACATTTTAGATTTAAAAATTTAATTAAAAAATAATAGTTTAAAAAGTTCATTTATAAGGTTTAATGTAGTTTTTAAATTATAAAATTTAAATTTGAAAGAGATATCATTAGTAAAGTTTAGCATAAATTTTAAAAAAAAAAAAAAAATAAAAAGTATAAGAAAATTAATGAATGCGAGAAAAAACTGGTCTGATAATATTATTTACTTTATTTTCTAGTAATATGGACATATGACACTGAAAATTACATAAAATGAAATTCACAAATTTTACTAATTTATAAGTATGATTCTTAAATTAAATAATATATTTTTAAAATTTTGACATCAAGAGCATTATGGCATTTCTAGATTTCATCTTTCTTGGTGAATGGGGATTAAATTCTAAGCTAAAAATAAGATTTTGATTATTATGAATCAGAGAGATTGATAAAAGAGATTTCTTATCATTATGAATCAGTGAATACATAAATTATTATTGTTTCTTTTTATTTGTGATAGACCATAAAATTTTGCATTTAAACATCAGTCTGTTCCAATATATGTTCCAATGCTGGAACTCTGCCTCATTTAAAGGAATAATGGATGAATTTAAAAAAAAAATTAAATAAAATAAGATTAGAGTACGATAGCGGTGCAAATTTACAGAAAGCGTGTTTAAATAAATTTTCAAAATTTAACATTGAAGGAAATATCACAGACACTTTTAGTGCGAATAGGTAATTTAAAAAAAATTTTGGCATTTTTAAATTATCCTTTTATCGTTTTGTTTTTGCATATTATGTCATGTTAAAATTTATGGGAGTATTTGTTTTGTACAGACAGTTTTATATTTCTGATATTTTAGCTACTTAAATTAACTAGCTTTTTATTTGTTTTTATTTAGATTTTATTTTCAAATATTTATTTCTTTGCAAAATTTTATAATATATAAAATATTATAATATATTATTAATATATCATTTTATAATATATTAGGTGCTATAATTTTATTGTCTTGAATTACCAAAATTTAATAATAAATATTGCATGTTATATATTTTTTAACTTATCATTATAAATCAGTGAAGACAGTCCTTTAATAGCTTTTCGTTTAGCTTATATCAAAGAGTTATTAATATTACAAATATAATCTATTAAGAAAAAAGTACAAAAGTTGGCTTTTACTGTTTTGTCATTCTTTTTGATTTTGAAATTAAGTTTTAACTTTGCTTTCTGTAAAAACTTTCAGAAACACAAGAAAAAAAAAGGGGAAAAAAAAAGAAAACTTTATTTAATTTTAATTAAACTAAAATTGAGTAATAAATATTTTACTTAATAATTTTAAAAATTTCAACTACTTGATTATATTGAACCATTAACTAAGTTTGTACGATTATATACACAAACCTCCATAGGAATGGCATCTATTATTATTATTATTATTATTTTTATTTTACTGTTTTAATTATTTTTAAGTTTTAAACCATGTAAAGTAGAAAATACACTTTCAATATATACATTGATTGAGATATCAATTGGCATTATACATTATACATATACATATACATTGTTTGGGATATATCAACTTCTCTCATGGGCCATTTGATAGTGCTTCTTGTTATGTAAAAGGACGTGAGTTTTAATTCTGATGGTGCAGTGCATTACAGTCACTGATTCATAAAGCGAATAAATGATGATTGTGACAGAATGTCTTGTCTCCTATCGGACTCCTTGGTTGTATATTTACGAGTTTTTTTCCAGTAGAACGAACATATAAAGGGTAATTATTTTAAAAACCCGTATATATCCCGTGAATGTAACGTAAACCTGTGAATATAATATAACAACCTTCACCCCATGTTACATTCTAAACAATGTTAAAATTGCTACAAAATCTGATATATAAGAGACTTTAGATTAAATGGTGAGCATTAAAAAGTTATTGCTTCAAAAATTCAGTTTTTAGAAGGAGGAAGGGGGGGGAATGGACTTATAGAAATTTACATTAAATTATTTTTTTTCTTTTTTAATTATTTGAAAATGCTTTTATGCGATGAAATAAGAAAAATATGGTAAAATTAGAAAGAATATTTTCGATTTTGCAAAAGAAATTGAGGAAGTCCTCTACCCAAATTTTAAATTTGAAACTTACAATTGACAATTTTAAGTTTATAGTAGACCCTAAAAAAATATTCAAAAAAAATATTCAGTAAAATATTTTTTGAAAAACATTGACGATTCATTTCAGAAAGCATTATTTAGTTTTGATATTAAATTTATTTACATTTTAGAATAAATTAGGAAATTCTTATTTTAGAATTATCTAAGGGAAATAGTATTAGGAATAGGAATTAAATAATAGGCAAATAAATATTTATTTGCTAATGGCAAACATCAATATTAGAATAAATAGCAACATGCAAAAAAAAAAAAAAAGTTTGTAAAATTTTTTTTAAATTAATTTATATTTTACAGAAATAGAAATTGCTATCAATTCATAAAACTTAGGCAGATTTTGATATTTTTTTTTATCCTTTTTATTGTCGAAATTTATAGTATTTAAAAGCCAAATTATTTATTTTCATAAATTTAATTAATTTAAAATGTAATTTTTTTTTTTTTAAAATAGATTTTTAGCAATACATTTTTATATACAGAATATAATGATACAATCACGCTAAGATTAAACTTCTCGTTTTCATAAAATTAATTTTATTTTTAAAAAAAAAAAGTTCTTTTACTTTTTAGTATTTTTGCCTAGATTTAATAAGTTTAATGCCTACATTTTATATACTATGGAATCATCAATGAATACGATTATGAAACAATAAATGACTTTAATTAGAGATGCTTTATGTTAACTACTAGTATACCAATAAATACATGATACTTATTTGTGTAAAAGTTTATTAAAAACTGCATTGATATTTGAATATCCTTTATTTGTAAGTACCAAGTAGCTAAAAATTAAAAAAATCCAATGAAAAATATTAATAAGCATAATCAAATAGAATATATTTTTTGGGGTGTGAAATAATGAGTTCAATTCTCACTGGGTAAAGCCTGTTCACTAACTGTACTCACTGAATAATACATTCTGTTATAAAATTGCCGCCAGTTCACATGTTCTAGAATGTAAAGAAATAAAATTTCAATTTTATTCTCAACAGGCTATAATTAATATCTTGCTTCTCTCTTTCAGAGATTTGCAGTCGCAATTATTGATATGATCTTTTGTTATATATACCGCATTATAATCTTTTGTTATATATACCGTATTATAATCTTTTGTTGATATTATTTCTTGTATTATAATCTTTTGTTTATTTCTTGCTGTTTATTGCGATTTGTAATTAATTTATTAAACTTGATGCATTTTCATAAAAAATCAAATATGGGGAGTAGTTTTAAAGTTCCATAGTGAATTCCTTGCCTTTCATCGGTTGATTTGATAATTCCTTGACATCTTCGGTCAAGAAAATAAAAAAACTCTTTGATATCTTATATACAAATAAGGTGACATTCATAGCTTTACATAAAATAGTATTGGTAGATAATAGTGATTAGTATTTTTCAATTAATAACGCTGAAGCAAGTCCCGAAAATGCTGTTTTTTGTCGATAGGAAAAATCAACGATTAAGAAAAAAAAAAAAAAAATCAAATAAAAATAAACAAAAATCAAATAAAAAATAACTTTTGGGTACACATTCATTTCAGCGGCATATATATATTTATATATATATATATATATATATATATTTGCATATATTATATAGATGCATATATATATATATTGCAGTATACTAGATATAAAAACTACACTCATGGGCAACTCATATATATTCTCCATTGGTGCAACAACCCCATGGAGAGGGAGGGGGAGGCCATTTGTCTACTGGCAAATTTCGAGGCAGGAGATGTTTTCTTTTTAAGGGGATGGGGTTGTCAGTCCTACGCCCAACGCTCTACAGTCATATTAGACAGGTACCACGGTTTAAAGGCGGTCTGATGGTCAATTTTCTAGTGCTCTGGCCTTTGTTATCACACGTTTCAGGTTTGAATACTGGCGAGGGCATGTATGTTTGTTAGTGGTTTGGAATTCACGTTAAACTGTCTAATTAGCGTAAAATGCCCACAAAATGTTCATAGAGCAACAAACCAAACCAAACTACATTTTAAAGTGAATACCGAACCGCTACAAACATCCATGGTACCTCCGGGACTCGAACCCGAAACCTATGTTACCGAGTGCTAGTCACTTGGCCATCAGCTTCATATATATCACATGCACCATAAGATACACACACACACATATATATATATATATATATATATATATATATATGTATATATATGCATCAGATATAGATCGTGATTTATCGGTGATATTCACAATCACCTGTAATTATACATAATCACCGGATTTATCACATTTGCATGCATGTATATATAGAGAGGGAGAGAGATGCATGTATGTGTGTGTAAACTTTCAAATCTTTTGCGATCCTTTTATTTATTTATTTTTTTATTTTATTGTTTGCAATATTTATGCTCATTCAATTATTTAAGAATTTCTCAAGAGAAAAAAAAAAAAAAAAACATCCGTCAGCTTTTTAAGTCGATAAATTTAAACAACAAATAACAGATCAACCTCCCGAAAATAACCTTCTGTTTATTGTTGCGGCCTTTAATCTGCCTCTACCATAACATCTTGTAAAAGGAGGAGAAAATTACATTGTTCATTTGCGCCTTTCAAATTACGTTAAACGAAACTCGTATTAAACCCCTATTGAATTAAGGTCACGAGCAACCAAATGGATTGGGGATTTCTATCCCCCTAACCCCCAAGCCTTCATTCGAAGAGCGTTAAAAAGCCCTCATCGTCGGTTTCTTTGGTCTTCGACTAAGTAAGTAAGCAAAGAAAACTCTAATTCATTTCTGTCTAGAGCAAAATCTGTACCCTTGGACTTCATTCGGAACTCCCTTCCTAAATTAGAAATTCGAGAAAAAGGGGTTGAGAAGATGGAAAAGGGGCTGTAGAGGGTGGTGTGGGGGTTTAGATAGAGAAAGGGTGATTTTGATGTGACTCTCCGCTGATTGCTTCGCCTGACATTGATCGTCTGGAAGGCTTGCCATTAAAATTCCGACTTGGACTTGGAGCGTGAAATCGGTATCTCTCTCTAGGATCTTCTTGCGCGAGCGAAGTTGCAAATGAACCGAGACAAAACAAAACATAGCGACCCAGAAATAAAATAATAAGTAAACAGCAGAAAGGAATGGAAAGAAGGGAAAACAAAACCTTAAGCTAAACAATAAGAAAAGCAAAAAAAAAAAAAAAAAAAATTTCATTCCGCTTCGACTCAAGATGGAACATCCATCAGTGCAGGACCATCGTAAACTCCAAGAAAAGAAAGAAAGAAATAAAAAAACGGGAAAAAAAAAGGAAAAGAAAACTGGAAAGAAAAAAAAAAAAAAAAAGGGGAGCACAGGCCCTCTTCCAGAAATGAAATTGAACAGAAAGGAAGAAGTAATCGATATAGTTTCTTAGCCACGCCCCAACGCCACATTCTTATGGACGGTTCAGGACTGTCATTGGCCCCAGCGAGTGCCTACCTCAATGACGTCATGCCATGCCAGGATAACAAATTAGAGTGAAAAGAGGCAAGGCATGGTCTCTGAGGAATATATTGGGGGTTATTAACCCTCCCCTTCCAAGAAAACCCCGACTTCGTCCCTGATTGTAGCACCGTTTCTTGAAATATTAAACTAAGGAATAAAATGATAAAAAAAAATAAGGGCGCCACGCCGTCCAAATACATATCAATCTTACAGGCAGCCAGGGTATGTCAAAACGCTCCTTTTTTTTTTTAGGGGACCATCAGTTTTATACCCCCCTCTCCGAAAAAAGAGAGAGAGAGAAAGAACTCAGTGAAAAATATATTTTCAAAAGAACTTGAGACGATGATTTTTAATAATATTTTTCTTTTCGAAAATAATTTCTTATGTTTGTTTTGCTTTATTTTCTTCTTTTCAGTTTAATATTTTCTTTTCGACATTTTTCATTCCTTATGCCCATGCACATTTTGGCTCTGATTTCTCGGGCCATATTTCTTCTGCAACTGAATTTTTATTTTTGAAGAAAGAGAAGAAGAAATATATATACATATATAAAGAAAATTTATTTCATTTATTTTTCAAGAGAGGGAGGGAAAAAATTCGAGTGTAAAAAAAAGGAGGAAACCCGAACGCGTACATATTTTTTCAGAGGGCGATTTCTAAATTTTATAAATAAACGCATAAAACTTCTCGCATTGCAAGCGTCTCACGTAATCGAATTGATAGCCACTCCAAGTCGTCAAGCTGTCTACTTGTTTGTTAGGTTTGAAAAGTTTTTGTTTGCTGGTGCAATCAGAGCATGTGTCGGCATTTGACAGTGATTTTAAACACATTTCTTATGCTGTGAAATATTTCCCTGTCCCCCATTTTATGAGAGCGTGAAAAGAAGAAGAAAATAAAATAACAAGATGCAACGAAAATAATAAAAATAGCACTGAAATGCAAGAAGTCTAGAATAATTTTGATGCAATTTTATTCGTCGTCGAATGTCCTTTGAGAAGAAGAATGCAATATTTCAATGATAAATCATATTTCCTTTCACCATACTTCCTTTATTTTAGGTGAAAGAAAATTTTAAAAATATAACATTAATTTAGTCAGATATTTGCTTTTTAATTGTAATCTTTATCTAACAATTTAATGGATTTTTAAAATTATTATTTATAAGATATGTTTTTGAAAACTGCCTTGTAATTGCTCGTTACATTAAAAGTTTATTGTTTAAAGTAATTAGACATTTTTTTTTTTTCAAAATTGGGTTATTAATCTAATAATGTTGGGTTTTTTTTTTTTAAGATGATGGTAATTACTTAGGACGATCAAAATTTATTACTATGTATTATAAAATTACTTATTTGTAAATATTAATTTAAATAGTTCTATTACATTAACAACAGAAAATCAGACTAATTTTCTTTTTTTTTTTTTATTTATACTTATTTTTATTTTTATTTTTGTAGAAACTTCAAGTATAAAATTATATTTATTTCATTTTTTTATCTGTACTTTTCCTTGTAATTTGTAAATGAGATTTTATTTTGTTGTTCTAATGCAGCTGGCAATACAGAGGTAGTTAAGCAAGGGCATTTATTTGTTAACTACAGGTTATGCCATAAGCAAGGGCTGCAACGCTGTTACTCATTTAACACTACTTAGCAGCTTGAAGATATTCTACGGACGCGAATAACACTACACCTGCAGCGCTCGACGATCATATTAGATCGGCACTTACGCTTTAAAATTGAATTCGAGCTACTATAAACATCCATGGCACTGCCGGGACTCGAACCCGAGACTTGTGATACCGAGCGCCAAAGCGCTAGGCACTCGGTAAACAGGTCCCTAGACTTTGTTTTTAGTTAGCACATTTACACAACGATTTTAAATCATGCCCAGGACATAATTAGTACACTACATTTTGTGCAGGAATTTTATCAAACAAATCTTATTTTATAAAAAATTATTGATCAATAGAAAGTAATATTTTTTGTTGTACTTTAAAAATGAAATAATACTTATTTTTATTAAAAAAGATATTTTTAATCAAATCCTACATGTCTCTTTAAATTAGTTGAATAGTTTATTTTTTAAATAATGTCAACACTTTGATTTTATTTTCATTTTATGCTAGTCTTTATTAATTTCATTTCTTTTTTGTGAATCTTATTCTATATATATATATATATATATATTCTAATTATTCTAATTAAATTTACAAGAATATTAATAAAAGAAAATTTCTTTTAATTAATAACTCTAAATATTATGAGTTAAGTAACAATTTAGAGGTAAAATTTGTCGGCAAATATAAATTTTATAACATCCATAAAAGATCCAGCTTTTTTCACAATAATTTTTAAAAGAAAAATATAACTTAGGATTAATATACAATAATGAATTACACTATTTAATATTAAATACTTAATTCTTAGATTAATATGTTTTCATTTTTTGAATCTATCACTTAATATACTGTTAATTTTAAAATTCTATACAATTTAAATAATATAAGAAGTTCGAATCAAACTAAATTGATAAAAGTTCAATTGGCTTTTTAGTTCAAGACACTGTTGACATAATAACTATAACTTTTTTTATTTCTTTACAAATATTTTTTACAATTTCTTTGCACATTCTTTTATATTTACTTTTCTATGTAATTTAAATAATATAAAAAGTTAGAATCAAACTGAATTGATTAAAGTCCAATTGCTTTTTGGCTGAAGATACTATTGTCATAAAAATTATTACTGTTTTATTTCTTTACAACTATTTTTTGCAATTTGCAGGTGATTCCAGGAATTGTTTTTTAAATGTAGATTTTTAGAAATTAAATTTAAAATAAAAATATATCTTCTTTATTAATAAAAACATTAAAAAATTTTAATTAAACTTCTAATAAATATAGTGAATCCCTTTTATAGTATAACCATAATTTTTTATTGCAAATAATTATTTTATGTGGCACAATAAAAAATCTTTGAAATCGATGATTTTTATACAGTAATAAAATAAATTTTTAGTTTCATTTTTAATTAAAAATTGTTATTATAGTTTTGCTCAGTTTTTATATCTTTACAAAACATGGAATTCAGATAATTTCTTCTTTAATTTCACAAATATAGAGCTGTTGTATTCATTTTTTGTGAATTTATGTAAATAGGATAAATGCAGAACAATATTTTTATTCAATTAATAAACGTGTATTTTTAGAAATTAAATTAAAAACAAAATATTTATTCTTGATCTAGATTAGGTAAAGATATTAATAAAAGCATTGAATTAAACTTCGAATAAATATAATAAACCCCTTTTATAGTAAAACCATATATTTTTTATTGTAAATAATTATTTTATGTGGCAAATATCTTTGAAATTGATGATTTTATTCACTAATAAAGTAAATTTTTAGTTTCATTTTTAATTAAAAATTTATATTATAGTTTTGCTCAGATATTTTATATCTTTACAAAACTGGGAGTCGCGATAATTTCTTCTTTAATTTCTTAAAGCTACTGCTATTGCATTCATTTTATGTGAATTTTTGTGAATAGGATACATGCAAAACAATATTTTTATTCAATTAATAAATGCAGATTTTTAGAAATTAAATTAAAAAATAAAATTTATCTTCTTTATTCTTGATCTAGATTAGGTAAAGATATTAATAAAATCATTAAAAAGTAATTTACATTAACTTTCAGTTAATATAGTGAACCTCTTTTACAGTAAAATCAACATTTTTTATTGTAAATAATTATTTAATGCGGCAAATATCTGTTTTTGATTGATTTTCGACAAATCGATGATTTTTATGCATTAATAAAATTAATTTTTAGTTTCATAAAATTACATATTTTGTTCATATTTTATGTCTGTAAAAAATAGGGAACTGAGATAATTTGTTAATAGTGCTCTTAATGTTGCATTCATTTTAAGTGAATTTCAGTGAATAGATAAATGAACAATATTTTTATTCAATTAATTAAAGTGCTTCGTATTAAATTAATTGTTAATCATAAAACACAGTGCACTCAAATGAGTTGTAGTATCCCTTAAAGCATTCATCTGTGCTTACAAGGGATTTTCCCTGCAGTAATTAATATTACAAAATAATCATAAAGCTCAAAGCTAATAAAATTGCTTCATGCAGAAGAAAACTGCAACCTCAAAAACATCTGGGTTATGTAACAATATATTTCTAGAAATAAATCACGAGAGAAAAAAATATTGCTTTTATCTTTAATTAAAAGACAAACTCCCGACTTCTTACTTTAAAAGCAGGGCGGTTTAATTTACTAAATGGTTATTTGCATACCAATCCGGCTAACTCCTAGGAGAATTTTCCCCTTTTTTTTTTTTTTTCAAAATAAAGGTTCAATCCATTTTGAAAATTTTTAGAGAAATTCATTTTTCATGTTTGGCCGTATATCACATTAGGGATTAAATGAAATAATGTGATATCTAAAATTGACGCTTTAAGTTTTTGGAGGAAATACCATGAAAAATTAAAGTCAATTATCATACTAAGAAAAGGTTTCAAACTTTATTTACCTTCAATTATTATGGCTTTTTTTTTTTTTTCCTGATCTATAAGCTGGAGTCTTAATTGTAAATGGAAGTGACAGGAATATTTTTGTTAAATTTCTTTTCTTCATTTTTATTCGCTTCAAAATTTAAAGCAAAAAATTAAAGTCTGTCTATTATAATAAGAATTTAAACGAAGTTTAATTAAATTTATTTGGTAAATATTTTGATTAATGTTCTTTTCCTTCAAACATAAAAATTAATTGGCACTATTCGTAATTCAATTACTACCAAAGTCTACGGCGGTTTATGTATTTTTCTTACGTGAAGATTGTGGTAAAAAGGCCAGAAAAAGTTTTGGAAATAATTCATTGAAAATAAAGATTTTTTTTTAATGAAAAAACAATAAATAGCAATTTTATGCTGTGAAAAAGAAAAAGAAATAAAATTCAAAAGAGGAATAAAATTAGGACTTTTTAAGTAACTTCATTAGAAATGACATATTTATTTAGTTGGAAAGAAAATAAAATATTTTTTTTAAATATTTGAATTTGAAGTTTCAAATTATTAAATAAATTTAATGATGAAGTCAAATGCAGTTAATAGTTTTAACTTTTTAATTTTTTAATCAGTGATAATTATTGATCATCAAATTTCATAGGTACATATATGCATATGTATGAAATTTCTCCCATTTTCTACTCATTATAAGAAATGTTTGTATTATTTTCCTTTTTTTTTTTTATGTTTATTAAATTTGATCTTGGCAGTATTTGAAAAAATTATAATGTTTGGTAGATGTGTCATATCTAATTAGTGTCAAAATACTTCAAATAAATATGGAAGGGCAAAGAAGTATAATATTACTCTTTAAAAATATTATTATGATATGACTTAATAAAAGGATATTATAAGGATATTATATAAGGATATATTATATATTAAATAAAGATATTATATTATTAAATTTTAATGGCGAAATCAAATACAGTTAATACTTTTACTTCTTTAATTTTTAATCAGTAATAATCATTGATTAATAAATTTTGTATGCATATGTATGAAATTTCCCTCATTTTTCTATTCATAATAAGAAATGATTGTATTATTATCCTTTTTCTAAACTTGGATCTAGGCCGTATTTGAGAAAAATTATAAACTTTGTAGATATGTCAAATCTAATCATTGTCAAAATACTTCAAATAAATATATGGAAGGAAGGAAGTATAATATTATTTTTAAAAACATTAATATGATATGACTAAATGAAAGGGAAAGAAAGTATAATATTTTTATTTTTAAAAAAAAAAGGAACGATAAAGGAATTTTAAAATTCATTAAATGAGATGATACTGTTATTGAAAAATGTTGGTGATGGGATTAAATAATTTGATAATAATAATAATAATTAAATTTTATGTAGGCAGTTTTTCAGAAAATTTTAAAATATGGTAGATGTGTCAAATCTAATCATTGTCAAAATACTTCAAATAAATATGGAAGGGGAAGGAAGTATAATATTATTCTTAAAAACATTAATATGATATGACTAAATGAAAGGGAAAGAAAGTATAATATTTTTATTTAAAAAAAAAAAAGGAACGATAAAGGAATTTTAAAATTCATTAAATGAGTTGATACTGTTGTTGAAAAATATTGGTGATGGGATTAAATAATTTGATAATAATAATAATAATTAAATTTTATGTAAGCTGTATTTGAGAAAAATTATAAACTTTGGTAGATATGTCAAATCTAATTGTTGTCAAAATACTTCAAATAAATATGGAAGAGGAAAGAAGTATAATATTATTCTTAAAAAATATTAATATGATAAAAGAATGAATTTTAAAATTTATTAAATGAAATTAAACTTTTGTTGAAAAATGTTGATGTGATTAAATAATTTAATAATAATAATAAAATTTGATGTAGGAAGTATTTGAGAAAAATTAAAAAGTTTGTAGATGTGTCAAATCTAATTATTGTCAAAATACTTCAAATAAATATGGAAGGGGAAAAAGATATAATATTATTCTTTAAAAATATTAGTATAATACGATTGAATGAAAAGGGGAAAGACGTATAATTTTTTTTTAAAAAATTTAATATTTTTAAAAAAAAAAATAATAATATGATATGAATGAATGAAAGAACAAGAAAATATAATATTTTTCTTTAAAAAATAATGAATGAATGAATTTTATTAGTTATTAAATGAGATTATGCTATTATTGAAAAATGTTGATGGATGCTTAAATAATTTAATAATTAATTATTTTAAATCCTTAATAAATTAATCAACATAAAATTTTAAATTGTGTTTATAAATACTTTTTTTCAAAATGCTAGTTGCTAAAATAATGTAATTTCAATTGAATGGAGGAACTAAGGGTATTTATTAAGTATCCATAAATCCATAAATTAAATATCTATAAAATATCCATAACTCAAATATTCAAAAAAAAATTTATTTTTAAGTTTCTATTAACTTAAAAAAGAATACTTTTTATAAATAAATATCATGTGATCATGAATTTTAAGTGTAAAAAAAGTTCTAATATAAGTATTCCTTTAATTTGTACATATTATTAAAGCGAAATTTTTACATTTTCTTTAATTTTATATATTTAACACTAATAACAAAATGCGATTTAAACATTTTAAAATAATTTTTCATTATTAAATAAAATCATTTACTATATTTTTATTATTTATATTTCATAAGAAATTCACTTTTTGCTTACATTTATAATATTCATATATTTGCAAAAATGTTTTAATATATATTAAATTCGCCAAATATATACTTTTTCTAATATGCATTAAAGCAATTTATTTTTATATGTTGAAAATACTATTATAATTATGAATATACATAGGCTGACAAATAAATAAATAATATACACAGTTAAAAATTAAATAATTGTTGAGATTTTTGCTTTAGCTTCTTATTTATATCGGGAAGGGGCACAAAAAGGACTAAGAACTGATATAAATAAAAGACTCAATATAAAATGGTAAAGTTCATTAAAATATTGTATTTCTTTTATTTTGTGAAGTTTTAATTATATACAAAATAATGAAAATATTAAAGTATATACACTCAAGAGGCAAAACATTATGACAACCTGTCAATAACGATTTGGCCCACCTTTAGCGCGCAACACAGCTTCAACCCGCCTTGGCATGGATTAATACCACCACTTAATACCAGTTAAATACCACTTCCACCTGATCACGTGCCTTCCACGTCATCAAGGCGAGTTTTTGCAAAATGTAGGAGTGGTCATAATGCTTTGGCTCTTGAGTGTATTTCATTTAAATATGTATCAGCGTTTTTTATTTTTGCTTTTTAAATTAATCTTGATTATAACTGTTTGATATAAGATTTTATTTGATTGAAAAGAAAAAAACCTGAACTGAAAGAAGCAAGGCAGATACTAAGACATTCTTGTTAATTTTTCATGGAAATCATCTTAAATTATATATTATTTATTAACTTTTTAATAATATTGTACAATTAATATATTGTATCTGTAGCCATGAACAATATTTTTCCTTCAAATAGGGTCCTAAGCAATATTTTTTCTTCAAATGTGGTCCTAATCAATTTTCTTCAAATGTGCCCCTAATCAATATTTTTTTCTTCAAATGTGGCCCGAAATGATTTTCTATCCTTAAATGTGATCGTAAGTTAGAAGATTGAACACACCTGAGTTTAAATAATTTTCATTACAGTACTATGTGCAAAATAACAGTTTTTATTAAATCAAAAAATACATAGCTCAATTTAAAAATAAATAAATAAAACCTTGATATCCCACATAATATATGGAAGTTTTTACTGTAATTTTCATTTGGACTTAATTTAAACTTAACTTGTTTCTCACGTTTCAGGTGTTTTAAATATATATTATTTTAAATGCGGCTGAATCCTAATTGGCGGCAAATCATTCATTTATTTTAGCCAGCTTCATTCATCATGTAATTTTTACGATTAAATGATAAATGAGTGTATGTTATGATGGCAATTACTTACGGAATGTTGATGCTATGATTGAAAAAAAGTCTTGGCTGAAGGACTAATGGAATTGATTTTATCATATTTTGTCCTTCATTTTATTAAGATTATAAAAATATATAGTTGTTCAGCAACAAATATTAATAGGTATAAGTGTATAAAGGGAAGCCATTTTAAACATTCAAGTGATGAATGAATGTTATAATAACACATTATCGAAATGATTCATTATCTATTTAAATAAGATAATGAATCATTTCGCCGAATTCTTTACATTAATATGGGCAATGTATATTTATAATTCTACTCTTGCAAAATTTTTGAAGTTGACAAATTAATAAAATTGTAATGAATTACATTCCTGTAATTGTAGATTATTTACGCTGTAAAAAAGTATTTGTCAAATTTTAATTTAATTATAACTTATGCGGACTTATAGAAATGCAGATTTAAAGACTTAATTTTAACTTATGCAGACTTATTAGAAAATAATTTCTAATATACGATGTGTTTATTATATTTATAACTAATTCCCTTGCAGTACAGTCCATGTTGGACCATGGTTGTTTGCCTACTGACAGGCCTTTTACGGCGTTACCTTTAGGGTTTTCAGCTCTACAGGCCCAATTCTCTACAGATTTATTAGACCGAGACCTGCAGATTTCGAATCACTACACATATCCATGGCACCTCCAGGACTCGAACCCGTTATAAAACACCATAAATTAGTTATGGTGTTTTAAAACGAGCTAAAGAAACATTTAATTAGTTTTATATACATGGATTAGACTTGCATTATCTTTGTATTAGCTAAATGTGAGATATTTTTATAAAACAACACGTTTCAAGTTTTTTTTTTTTTTTCTGAACTTGTCTTTTAAACGTAACAAAAACAGCATTTTACATAACATAAATGTTTTATATAATTCTATTTTGGAAAACGAAATTTATTAATTTATATGTTTCATCTAAACCTCATTCTTATTAACATTTTATAAGATATAGCTCAAAATTGTCTTTCATTTAAATATTTACAGTAACAATTTAGATTTTGATTGAATTATTCAGAAATTGATAATTAACTGTTTCTTTCGAATGAATCTTTTTTTTTTTTTTTTTTTTAATTTTTTATTTTGCATTTTTGTGTTTGTTGTTCCTTTTTTTTTTAGAATTTAGTTGCAGAGTTTTTTCAGATAAAAATTATACACCGTAGCTCAGATAAATTTTATTTTAGCATTTTTAGCTTAAAACGTCCTGAATTTTGGCAATATCAAAGAATAACAATACAGCTTCTGTGGCAGATCTATAAATATACATCCATCTTGGCGCATTGTAGATGTATGATGCGAAACGCTATGATGCATTTTATATAAATAAGAATATATCAAGAAAATCGAAAGAATAATTTTAAATAATTCATTTATTACTGTATGCAGCAAACCTGTGAAAGCAGTATGCTTAAATAACACTGTGAAAATTATTTATATTTCAAAATATTTTTTCTATTAGCAACTATAAAATAAAATATTTGTTTGATTTAAGCCTATTACTTTGATCAGTCAATATTAATAATGAAAGATAATATTAATAATGAATGCATGTAATAATATTAATAATTTAAGACTTTATACGTGTAATGTTAATAATGAAAGACATTATTTTTGAATATTTGTAGTGAAAAAAAACATAATTAAATTTTGAGGAAACATTAATTTATATTAATTTAAAGATATAAAAACGGATAGCAAAATTATGTAATAATAATAATTTTCTATTGATTATTTTATAGATATATCTGTGAAAGATGCACTGATATAAGATGAATCACAATAGAATTTATTCTAAACAAATTTTGGGATACTATCAGCCTAAAAAATAGTATACTAATAGTGAAAAAAAATATATACGAATTTATTTTGATAAAAATATATAAAAATGTATACTAAAAATAGTGACTAATAGTCACTATAGTAATGATCTTTAGTCACTATACAGCATTAGTATACTATTTTTTTTTTACTAATACTATACTATTGGCTAATAGTCATTATAGTAGTGATTATATATAGTATGATTATATAGGCACTAGTATATATAATATTATCTAATGTATTTTCCTTAATTTTATTTAATTAATTTATAAACAAATGTATTTTATTTTTCTTAATTTGAAAAATCTGTGAATCGTTCTTAATAAGAAGAAGTTTTAAAAAAGTTACACATAACTGTTAAATTAATACCAACTGTCCAAAGATAAAAATTTAAATATATAAAAAAATAGGCACCTTAAATTTTTAAAATGCTTCTTTATTCCACCCCTTTTCTCTACCCCCCCCATAAATGTTAAATCCCTCCACGTCCTCAATTAATTTCTTGGGGCCTTACTCTAAAAATCATAAAGCCGGACAAATGGCTGCGGGATGAATTCCTCTTGGCAATAATAGCTTAGTTGTTAACTAGTTAGCTTAGCTAAGTTGTTGGATAATATTAGCATAAAAATAGTATATTAATACTATATAGTGACTAATAGTCACTATAGTAGTGACTAATAGTCACTATAGTAGTGACTAATAGTCACTATAGTAGTGACTAATAGTAACTATAGTAGTGACTAATAGTCACTATAGTAGTGACTAATAGTCACTATAGTAGTGACCATTAATTATTATATAGTAACTAATAGTCACTGTAGTAGTTTGTCACTAATGTAGTGACTAATGACTATAGGCACTAATATATAGTGACTAATAGTATCTTAAATACTACTACTATCTTAGTGACTAATAATATTTCCCGTAATTTTATTTAATTATTTTATAAACAAATGTATTTTGTTCTTCTTAATTTGAAAAATCTATGAATCGTTCTTAGTAAAATTAAGTTAAAAAAAAGTTATGCATAACTGTTAAATTAATACCAACTGTCCAAAGATAAAAATTTAAATATAAATATAAAAAAAAAGACACCTTAAATTTTTAAAATGCTTCTTTATTCCACCCCTTTTCTCTACCCTGCATAAACGTTAAATCCCTCCACGTCCTCAATTAATTTCTTGGGGCCTTACTCTAAAAAATCATAAAGCCGGACAAATGGCTCGAGGATAAATTCCTGTTGGCAATAATAGCCTAGTTGTTAGTTAGCTTAGCTTAGTTGTTGGATAATATTAGCTTAAAAATAGTATATTAATACTATATAGTGACTAATAGTCACTGTAGTAGTTAGTCACTAATGTAGTGACTAATAACGACTATAGGCACTAATATATAGTGACTAATAGCATCTTATGTATTTTCTTTTAATTTTATTTCATTAATTTATAAACAAATGCATTTTGTTCTTCTTAATTAGAAAAATATGTGAATCGTTCTTAATAAAATTAAGTTAAAAAAGTTATGCATAACTGTCAAATTAATACCAACTGTCCAAAGATAAAAATTTAAATATAAATATAAAAAATGGCACCTTAAATTTTTAAAATGCTTCTTTATTCCACCCCTTTTCTCTACCTTGCATAAACGTTAAATCCCTCCACGTCCTCAATTAATTTCTTGGAGCCTTACTCTAAAAATCATAAAGCCGGACAAATGGCTGCGGGATGAATTCCTGTTGGCAACCACACCCAAAAGGCCCATCTTTCAAGCAGACATCCCACCCCAAGAAATCATCAAGTAAAAAGCCCGCTCCTTTAAATGACATCCACATCATCATTTCTCTTCTCTATCTTCGGCGTGTCTTAAATTTTGCGGCGGATTCGATAAATTGGTCTGTAATTAATATGCGTGTCCGATAATGTATCGGTGGCGTAATGGAATGAGGGTGATTTTCTTTTCTTTCGCCATCACTCCGACCGAATCTTTTCTTTAATATGACGAGTTTGTCTTCTTCGGTCGGGGTAATGGTAATTTCGTTATTACCTGGTGGTTGCTGGGATGCTTATAGATCTTTTCGTGACATCACGGTTTCATGGTTGTGGGATCTAGAAAGAAAGAAAGAGTTGATCTGCATTAGAAATATCTTATATGTAGTGGTTCTCAAACATTTTATAGTTCCATCCTTTGCTAAAAATATCAACGCCTTTTTGCCAATTTTAAATTAAATGCCCCATTTAATATTTTACTCAAATTTATTTTCTAATAAATGAATATCAGTGATGTTCTTTTACTGAAAATTGAAGTATTCTGAATGCTCGACTATAATGCTGAATATGACACTATGTTAATAAATAAGCACTTTAATCACATCAAATTGAAAATTAAAGACTAATGTTTGTTGAATTGATTATAAAATCATAAATGATATATTTAAATTAGAAATATTTCATTTCGAAAGTTGGTATTAATTGAAATTTATTAATGGCAAATAAGAAATGCGTCAAATAAGTGTAATGATGGGAAAGGAAAATTGGAATTTATCAATGTATATGAATATTTCACCAAAAAGTTCGAAATTTGACTAGCATTTAATTTCATTTCTGTAATACACTTCTTATAGAAAGTTTCATGATTTCGGGATTAAGAAAAAGAAAGAAATTATCTATATTAGAAGTATCTTACCTAGTGGTTCTTTTATCCTTCCATCCCTTACTAAAAATATGAACGTCTTTTGACAGTATTAAATTAAACGCCCCATTTAATATTTTGCTCAATTTATTTTGTAATATATGAATAGCAGTAATTTTTTTTACTAAAAATTAAAGTTGCATTTTATACTTGCATTGAAATCTGACATTATGTTAACAAAAAGCACTTTTTTTTTCATTTATCAGATTAAAAATTAAAGGCTAATGCTTGTTGAATTGAATGTAATAACATAAATGATGTATATAAATTAGAAATATTTCATTTCGAAAGTTGATATTGGTTGAAAGTTAATAATATTAAAAAAAAAAATTTTATTGTCAAATAAGTGTAATAATGAGAAAGAAAAAAAAATTGGAATTTATCGATAAATATTTTGTATTTTAAAATTCGAAATATGATTAACATTTAATGTTTTATCTGTAATATACTTCTTACAGAATGAAATTTGTAATTTTTAATATTTTGAAAACTAATTATAATTATATAAAATTTCTTCTTCTTCATTGGCGCAACAACCCCATGGTGGGCAAAGGCCGTCTCCGCCTACTGGCAGATTTCGAGGCAGAAGATGTTTTCTTTTTATTAGTAGGTTGTCAGTCCTGTGCTTAACAGTTATATCTGACCGGGACCTACGGTTTAAAGTAGATTCGAACCACTACAAGCATCCATGGCACTACTGAGCCTTTACCGAAATCTGTGGGAACTAGTCACTCAGCTATCAGGCTCACATAAAAAATTTAATTCCTTTATTTTTTAGGGTGTTTGATATTTTTCTGTTGGTCAGTAAGTTCCTCCTTTCTTCGATCTCATAATTCCGTAAAAATATTTCACTCCACCATTTCGAAAAATCGTTTTACAATCAATTGACAGGAGAAAAAATATATTTTAATTGTTATGATTATTGCATAATACTTATGCTAATAATGATATGATAACTAAGCATTGGCAAAAATTCGGGTTAATTTCCTTGTTTTTATTTCAGCAAAAAAATTATAAGTCAATAAAAATTTATAGTTACTCAATCTATACTTTATATATTCTTTTCTTCCTAAATTTTTTGCAGAAAATAAGACTTCTAATAATCAAAATTGTTTAATTAGTGCTCAGATACTGGTGATAATAATTTAAAAAAAAAGATTTTCTCATTGTTAAATTTTCAATTTATTTTCTAAAAATAATGCTAAAATATTTTGTCTATGCTCAAATATGCTGAAATATTTTTTAAAAATTTTAACGTGATCTGGATGATAATAATGAATAAGGGGTTAATAATGAATAATATATAAATATATGGAATAATATTTATTTTGTTAGTAATAAGTAGTTTTGCAAGCAAGCTAATAACTATCCATTTTATACCCAGAATTTATAATTTTTAGATTAGAAAATAAAAGATTAAGTCAGCGTTCAAAATGTTTTATGTCTTTTTTAAATGAAATTATATATAAATAATATCACTTTATATTTAATATTTATATGATAATAAGTAAAAATATCACATTCTAATAAAAAAATTTCTTTCAAAAGAATTTTCCTATTGTGAATTTAATTATTTATCAATCCATACCTTCTCAACTAATTACTATTCTTTATTATTTTAAGCGAGTGAACTATATATTGTATACTAAGCATTTAATGAACTAATTCAGCAGATTATAAGGTTGAATTTTTTTATTATACAGAAAAATATCATGAATTTATTATTTAATTTAATTTTCACATTCAACTCATTTATATGAACAGTTTACATCTGTAGCAGCAAATGAGATTTACAATAAATATAAATTAATATGCTAATTCAGCATTGATAATATAAGGGTTAAATTTCTCATTTATTATCCAACAAAGAATGTTATGAATTTAACCGAGTTAATTTTCATATTCATCTCATTTATAGTCATATTTTACAGCTGTAGCGGAAAATTATATGCTAAAGCAGCGATTCTCATAAAAGTTTGATATTTGTCAATAATTAATTACTTAAGAATTTTTTAACAACTTGCTTTTTTATTATTGAGTTTTTCTTTGTGTGTTGAGTCGGTTTTTAATCTAGATCCTGATTCAAAAATATCGTGCCTTAATATAACATATATTTCATATAAGGTAATAATGCTTTTTTTTATTGCTTGATGATAACAAGCGTATAGCAAATATTAAAACTTATTTAAACTTCAACTTAAACTTCTTATTTAAATTAAAACTTTTATTTTATTTTAAAAAAAAAATCTAAATCTCAAATTGATATTACAAGACCATTGTATTTAATTATTTAAAATATAATTATGTATGATATCAAACAATAAAAAATATTGGTAATTAGGCAATTAAAACAACTAAAAAAATTACATTTTAAAATTTTTTTTTAGTACTTATTAATATAGCAATATACCTCTGATATATCAATGTATCTCTTATTAATTTCAAGACATTATTATCTATCTTACTCTTTTTTTAAGATTTTTTTTTGATAGAAATAAAATCAAATTGCATATTATGGAATGCTTTCATGGCATTTCATGGATTAAATCAGATTTAATTTTTTTCTTAATTGAAAAATTTAGAAATAGGGAATCAAATTATTGAATAATCGAGTGTTGTAATTAATATATAATAATAATGTCTCCGTGAATGCTATTCTGCTCAGAATAAATATCCAGTGCTCTTTATCAAAGCTACAATCCCATAGAACATAATATAGTGTTGAAAAATATGCTATATGTTGTTATAGCTAAATATATGCATTTACAAAAGTAAAAACAAATATAAGACTATGATTTGACAATGACTAATTATAAAAAAAAAAATGCTATACAAAAAATTGTAATTATATTCAAAATTTTGTGTTAATTTGGTTTCATGGAACAAATGATGCAATTTTTGTTGTAAAATTCATTTATAAAGCATCTGTTAAAATTGTTTTTATTTATTAAAAATTTAATATAATGACAGTTTTCGCTTTATACTTTAATTACTCTTGCTTGGCAATCTAGGACTCTTTTGCTCTTTGAGCTTTTAAACTGAGTGAAATGTGCTTTGAGCCGATTATATGCATGTCAAATAGAAAGACCGTTAAATTAGTATAATTTTTTTTTTTATTGAGTTTGAGAATATGATTGATGAAAATATCTGATTGGGAGAATCCATTATAAATTTTATCGGCAGTGTTAAATGTTATGGTCTCCATATAAAAACACATACTCCAGCGGATTGTAAACACCAGCTCTTTTATTCAAAAACCAAACGCATTCTATCGATATTCACATTTCTTGCTCGTTAAAACAAGTTCACGGCACGCGAACGAGGAAGTTATAATTATTTTATTTTTAATTTTATTTTTGAAGTTATTTTAGCGTAGGTTTGCATTTCCATCTTTTTATAATAAATTACGTTCGTGGAGCCATTTATATCCATGAGGCAAAATGTAGCAAAGGGCAATATTAACCAAAGTAGTCTTTCAAGTCCAATAGATTCATTGGCCGATGTGTTGGACACATATTGGAAAACCACACACACATCACTTTGAAACCACACACACATCACTTTGGAAAAAAAAGACTATGGTATAACTCAGATCTAACCTATTCAAATAAGTGAGTTTTCTGGAACTATTTAAATAATATACATCTGATATCCATTAAATCGCTTTCCTTTCTTGGAAACCACACACACATTAAATCGTTACCCATGATGATGGTTATTTAACAATTTTCTTCATATAACAAATGTGTTAATTCACCATCCTTTATGATTAATCATGAAGGTGGCAACATAAGAGAAGGATGATATGATGAGCGACTGTAAATTAAACTAATTATGTGATCACAATTATTAGAAAATGATCACATAATATGTATTTTTTTAATCTGCAGTCCTACGTTGGAACTTAATACAAATGTGTTTTTTTTTTTTTTCAAATATATATGTAGTTTCATTTATTTATCCACTCAGCATACCTCTTTAGATCCTATAAATGATAATATAATAATAGTAAAAATGAAGATTGTTTAATTGAAATTTTACTGCAATCGTAAAAAATCTAAAATTGGAATTTTTCTACAATCATTCAATCTATAATTATTGAAATTTTACTGCAATCATAAAAAAATCTAAAATTGAAATTTTACTACAATCATAGAAAAATCTGTTCCTCCCATTCACATATGTAAAAAATTATATCATCATAAATTTGTTTATTTAAAAATGTATATCATTCAAGTAAACATAACAAAAATTATTATTTAAACTCGTCTTAAAAATTGGAATAAAAGTTGTTCATTTATCGTAAATCAATAAAATAAAATATATAAAATAATAATTCTAGTTTTGTTCTCTAACTTTACAAAAACATTATTTATGCTTAGAACGTTTCTTATGCAAAATATAAATTAATGAAAATATTACTGGAATTTAAAAAAAACATTACAATTAAGAATTAATGTAAATCTTATTATACTTCCAGATTTTAAGTATGAATGACTTATACATTTGATTTGCTATTTTTTTTCTATCATTATTTATAAATATAACCACTTAAAATAAAATACAAAAAGGATATTATCAGCTCTACATAATGGTAGAAAGAAAGAATGAAATATAATAAAAAAAGTTGGGAGGAGGGGGAGACATATATCATTAAAATAAAACTATTATAAAAAAAGTTCAATTCTTTAAATAGTTTCTTATAAGTAGAAGAACAAAAATTAAATTCTTTTGTGCGAAAATTCGCTCTTTCACTCACATATAAGAACCGCACCATTTTAATTTTCTTATCTGCAGCAGATTATGAGCAGTTAAGAAGTACATAATGTTCTACAGAGAACTTTAAAATTGACATTGAAGACTGTTTAAAGTTCAGTAAAGGGATGAAATAAAATACTGTCTCTAACAGCCTTCTTTTGCCTTAAAACTAATGTGAGACAAAAAAAAAGAAAAAAAAAAAACGGTGGAGTGAAGAACATAACGCCTTAAGCGAAACACGTTTTTCTTTGTCCTCGTATAGGTCGCGCTCGCATAACCGTCGGCGTCGTTGCCAGTTTTAAAACTACTATCTCATCGTCTGCTTTTTAAGAGCTTAATGTTTTGCCTTGTGGCCATTTTGCTAGTCAGGCCTCGCTGTGGGGAAAAATGTGCATTAAAAGTGTGAAAGATGATTGTTTGCTATAAAGATGATCGCACTGCAGCCACGATAAACAATTTTTCCCCTTACTCCTTAAACAAACTTTATAATCGAGATAAATATTCACATTCATGCTATCACAATAACAGCATAAAAATGAGCTAAAAATGCATAGCAAATCAGTGTTTGCTTATAAAAATAAAATTCCTATAGACCGGCGCCATGAATAGACTGTGAAAATATGCTGGGGTTCATTTAAATTCTTGTTTTATGGTATTTTCGTTTACTTTTTTTTTTCTCTTCTTGTATTAATGGTAGACCTATAAAATAGTTTTCAAACACAGGAGTAAAAGTTCTTTGATTTGGTGGTTGTGAATAAATGTATTTACTTTCTTTTTAAAGTCTGTTTTTTTTTATTTTTCTTTTGAATATTTTACCGATAAGAGATGGCTTAAGAAAACAGACTTCAGTAATATGGTTGAATTTTTTTCTAACGAAAATTTTGAATGAAATCAGTATTTTTCTTTTGGAAAGAAGAAAAAATGTAGAAAGATGCATTCAACAGATAAGAAATTGAAGAAAAATAAATAAAGAAAGAAAATGAGTCAATTGTAAATAACAGGATACTTCCTTTTCTCAAAATTATTAAATGATTTGCTACTTGTTTTTATCGTTACATTAATAAGATTTTTTACTGATTTTTGTTCTAATCTGAATTTTAATTAAAATTAAATTTAATACATAAATTGGAAATTAAATTATATTTTAATTATTAATTATATTAAAATAAGCCAGTTTTAGATTATAGAAAAAAAGGCATTAAAAATCTAAATCAATATAATCACTAAATCAAATTCATATCACTTAATTTTATTTATTTTACTTCGTATTCTTAATTTTTGTTCTGTTTATAAGATAATTTACTATATTTTAGATTTTTTTTCCATAAACCTTTTAAAACGGTTGAACTCTTTTAATATTTTTTTTAATATAATTTGAATTTTTTGCAATTTTAAATGAAGTAGTTTTAGAAGATAAAATGCTTTCTTTATTTTTTTGAATTAAAAAAAAAAAAATAAAGAAAGCATCAATTTAAAAAATTGAAAAAGATTTTATTTGGCATATTTTATTTTAAATATTTATAATTTCATTCATGAATATGAATAAAAAATAAATTTTTATTGTTTAAATAAAAATTCATTCCAATAAGTCGAATTATCATGAAATCTTTGTCAACATTACCATGTTGTAGAAGCCTGCTTCTACAGTCTTTTGTAAATTCTTATTTTAATTTTCATAATGCCTTATTAATCTCTTCCTCTCTCTCGATTATTTTATTTCTCATCTGTAGTGTTATACTGTCTTTTAAATTTACCATTTATTTGGTGTTTTTAGTGTTTAATCATACTACAGTAAGCTTTTTGTGTGTGATGCACATGGATTTCTTGTAAACTTCTTTAAAAAATAGCTGCATATTTCTAACGAAAGACATATAAATTTCATTAAGATTGTTTTTCATTAAAAAAAGTTAAATCTTTCAAATAAAATGAATCATTATAATAAACATTAAACTATTAATTGTGTCTGCTGAGAAAACATGCCTAAATTAACCACAGATTAAAAAATACCTTAGATAAGGATGGATTTAAACATATTTAATAAATTGATTTCTGTAGGAAATTGCATCTTTATTCCTACTAATAGTATCTTTTAAAAGCATGCTTTCTTTAAATATTATTTTCTAATTCTGAATATTTCTGCCTAGGATCATTTGCCACTACAAGGACATATATGTAATAGATTGTATCCTCCAGAATACAATAATGGGTACTCTATACCTACATTTTGTGACTAATAAATCCGTAAGAATAAAAACAATCTGTATGAATTATTAGAAAAACAAATCTTTTTAAAGCTCAATTTTAATCTTATTATTATTTGTTATGCATAATATTAAAACGTATCATATAAATTATAAATATCCAAAATATTTAAGTTAATATTCTAGTTCTAATATATAAGAAGAAATTAAATCTTATTAAAATTTCTTTTATCTTTCCAGTATAAAAAGTATTCATCTGTTCATTTTTCTCATCTTTTTTTCTGTTCTTCATGTTTTAAGAAGGTTCTAATATATGAAAAAGTAATTAAATTTTATTTGTAAGAGAATCATACCCGAAACTATTTACTAATAAAATAAGTCTGGCATTAATTATTTGGAACTTTCATTTTGAAGCAATGAATGAGATAGTTTCGTAATGTTTTATTATGATGTCTATATGAAAATGTTATGTCTGTATGAAAATGTTAATTATCAACTAAACCCTTGTCTTATTGCATGACACCTTATTTTATTCCATTTGACGATATAGACCAGTTCGCTTTCAAATCAGCTCCCTGGATCATTAAAAAATTGGTAAAGATACTTATAATGGTTTCTAGAGATATCAAGTGTATAATAAATGAAAATGTCATAACTTTGAATTTAATTGAAGACCATTTCTTATTCAAATAAACGTATTCTCTTTTCATTAAGAGACTGGTGATAATCACAACAGTGGTTTCTGTAAATATAAAGAATTCATCTTTGTTACATTCAAAATGGAAAATGCTTCTGCAAACAAATAGTTAAATACTACTTCCTTCAATTTTAAATCAAAATTGTAAAAATGTATGAAAAATTTTGAAATATCAAATTAAGAGTCATTAAAATTATTTTTTTATAAAAGTATTGTACATTTAAATTGATCATGTATACATGCTCGAGAATACTTTCCACTTTTTTTAAAATTTATATTAAAATTTTAATTCCTTGTTGTTCATAGAAATTTGGAGATAATCTCTAGAATGATGTGAGATTTAATGACTAGATGTGAGATATTATGATGTTATGTGAGATTTTAATAGATTTCTTAATCTTTAAAAAGGCTTTATTAGCAGTATTTGCAAGCTTTTTAACTTCAGGTAGAATTTTATTGTCTTTGTTAAACTCTGATCCAAATTGATGGGAAATTTGAGGCTCTAAACCTAAATTTCAAGAAAGGTAGGATGAGGGTTGGTGTTTTTAATTAAAGGAATGTATTTTTTATCTTGTTTAATTATAAGACATATAAACTTAATCTTCCTGTCAAAAAAAAAAAAGTATTTTATATACTTTATGACCCTTACCAAGTACAAATGTTATCGGCAAAGATCAGCAATTGAACCGATTTATTTAAAATTTTACCTTTGGTGTTAATACCATAATTACTAATGATCATTTCAAAAGCAATTTTGAAGAGACACAAGAGCACTTCATCCTAGTTAAATGCTCTTCAGTAAGGAAAAACATCTAAAAGGTGTTTCTGAATTCAAATTTTGCAAACAGTATTATTCAATGTTATCTTTGCCAACATAATAGAAATTACTATTCAGTACTATTACAACTTAATGAGAATATTAAATTCAACCATTTCCGTAAATAATGCATTATGATTGATGGAATCATAGGCAGCCGTATAGTCGATGAACACATGATACAAATCAATATTATTATTTATGATTTGTCTAAGACTTATGGTTAGTAGTGGATCTGCCCTTGCGAAAACCCACATTTATAATCCCAACAGTGCCGTTTACTCATGGTACATCTCGCATAAAGCAAGTTTGAGAGAACTTTATAACAAATTCCAAAAGATAGATCTTTCTATAGTTTATTTAGCTAATGGAATCTTTTATTTATAAGATTTTATTATATAAAATCTCTCTTCTGTATCTCCACATTAAACAAACATTCAGAATGATGCTCAGCCACTTTTGATCCTGTTCTTACTAATAATTCAGCCCGTGTACCATCGATTCCAAATGCTTTATAATTTTTAAGATCCTTGACAACTATATGCATTCTTGTTTTCGACAAATTAGAGGCAGACGGCGTTTTCCTTAAGAATCCCAAAAGGTTTCTTCTCGTCTTATTTTATGAGTAGAGGAAATGCTCATAATTTGGGAAATCCTGGAAATACTCAATCCAAACTCAAAATTTAAGTGCTTTCATTAAAGATGAATTTCCAGGCTCATTTCTGCAGAGAGATGTTTTGGGTCTAAAGTATCTTCAATAATAAATCCAAACTCAAAATCTGAGTGTTTTCATTAAGAATGAATTTCCTAGTTCATTTCTGCAGAGAGCAGTTTTGGGTTTAAAGTTTCTTTAATAATAACTGACCTTTCGATGTAATGCTCGGCACACTTTGGTCTTCTTATGTTCAACAACCTCTAATTTACTTTCCTCAAAAGCTCTTTTTATTATTTTTATGTATTTCCTTTCCATTCTTCTGTGCCATACGTTATCTTTCAGTTTATATTTCTTGAATAGCGTTGCAGAGTTTTTTTTTATATGATTTTTTTAAATCTGGAATATGGTTGTTGCCCATAGCTGTTTCTACAATATTAGATATAGCCATTTTGAATTTTTACGACGAATCATCAAGACCAGAGAACACTTCTAAAGCTTTTCAATTGTTCATCTCTAAAGTATCTTTATAAGTTTTGATAGCCTCGTCATTTTAAAATCGGTATCAAATTTAAGTAGCATTTAATTAAATTTACATAGATATCAAATTGTTAATTTTTCGTAGCGTTTCTTTTTTAACAAATTTTTTAATTCTGGCTTTAACAAGATAATGTATTGTAATCTATACCTGCTAGGCTAAAACATCTAATATTAATTAAAATTGAGAGGTACCTAAATTCTGGTCAATTTGATTGTATCTCATTCCATTTATTGACTTTCTTGTATACTTTTGAATATTTTTTACGATCAAAGCAGGTATTAGCAATCACCATGTGGCAAGCGATTGATGAGCTGTAGTTCATTATTATTTAATTCTTCAGGGGCATTATGCAACCCGATAATAGATTTCAATTCTTTCTCTTTGACAATTTTTGTAATTTAGATCACCAAGTACAAACTTTAATCGTTTTGCGGGCAATTCTTAAAAAATACTTTTTAAAATTCTTCATATAATGTTTTCTTTTCTTTATTTACCTTATCTTTGGTATGTGCATGTGTAATTAAAAATTCTCAACTGATTACGAATTTTACATTATATTGGTATAAACGCTCTCAAATTCAATATCAAATAATTTACTGTCTTAACAAGAAATCAGATCTATCCAGTTTGCTTTTTGTCTTGATAGTTGTAGAAAAATAGATATGAATCCTGAATTACCAATTCTCCTTGAACTGTTGCAATAGCAACCCAATAAACTTTAAGTTCTTGCATGGATCTAGCATGATAGAGAGTGCAGAAATTGCGGAAAATAATTATCTAGTGTTCATTTCCTTTGAGAGAAGAGCTACGAGTTTTTTGCAATTCAAACTTTAAACTAAAAAGTTTTCCTGAATAAGGATTTTAACCTCCGGCACAACCTCTCAACCTGGAAGACCAGCTACTGGCAAAGGTGTCCAGTTGTATACCTAGATACTGGCTATCCATTTTAGCCACCTCTTAGGATAACCATGAGGTATAATGCGACTATTTTTAAACATCATCTTACACATAATTACTTTAAATATACTTCTCCAATTTCAAAGAATTAATCACTATTTAAAAGTGTATTTTCTTAAAAAAAAAAATCTTCTTTTTGCACACAGTATAATGTAATTTTCCTTTAATAAATACCTTCCAAATACTATGCAACTTTTTTTTTTTTTCGGAATATTATATTTATTTTACATGTACAAAGTCCTTCTTCAAATTCAAGATTGTTATTGGTTCAAAAAAAATTATCAAATTTTATTCTATTAGTTCATTCAATCGCATAACGTATAAACGAGAAATGACATTTTAATTTTTTAGTAGTTTTGTTATGTGATGAATAATTCTACGTAGGAATAAATCTGTCTATCTGACTGATAAATGATATTAAATTTTACAAATTCATATCAGATAATTTCTTTTATTTTTAATAATACTATTATTAAATATAGATATACCGTTTTACTGCATCATCAAATGTTAATTTTTTTATTATCATTAATTTTTATTTTCAGAATTTGGTCCATTAATTCTTTAGCATATCAACCACTACTGTATTATTTCTTTTATATTGAGAGAGATACTCCTTCGGAGAATTATTAAAAAAAAAAACATTTTCAATTTTACACACCAACACACACAAAAAAAACTGTAAAAATAAAAACACTGAAACTCTTACTATGATGGATTCATATAAACTACTAAGTGAATGTCTTTCGTATTCACTGTACAATATATTTTTTTTCCATTAATAATTTTTATTAATAGTTCCGCAATTAAGCAATAAAAGATAACATTGTTTTTTATCTCTCTTTTGATACATTTAACATTTTAAAATGCTCATTAAAAAAATATCTAATTATATAGTATCTAATTTTGACATCCCTGTTTATTAAATAGCAAAAAGTGGCATTTGAATAAAAATTGATGTATTAACTTGCTTCATTTTTAAATTTAAATGTAAAATTTAAAGTTATTGTACAATGTAGAAAACAATTTTTAAAAATTTGTACAATTTTAAATATTTAAAAAAAATTTTTTTTTTTTTTGTTTTATAAAAAAAAAAGCATTTTATTTTCATTTGTAATAAAATTTATGACAGGATTTTTCATATACTCAAATAATCATGTAAAATATTTAAATTATTCATCCTACCTTTATAATTAGCCATTAAAGCTGTTTAAATTATAAAAGACGATTTGCAGCTAAAAAAATATTTTTAAATTGCTGAAATTTCACTTTTAAATATTTGTAAAGTTTCTGTCAAAAGTTTTATTATATTGTTAAATTAATATATCCTTTGAAAACCACCCTCAACCCAAAAAAAGACACACACAAGCAATATGAAAAACACATTTTATTTTTCTAATTTAATGTATGTAAAAAATTTATATTAGGAATATACTTACACAGCATCTGTTTAAAAATATTACAAGTTTACTTCTCAGCTGAAACCATTTTTTAGCCTGAAACCATAACTTATTTTTAAACTTATTATTAAAAATCTAATAATTTATCATAAAAATGCAAATAATTAATATTTTTTAAGCATCTTATAGTTAAAAATTGTGAAGAATTGTTTTATTGCATTGTAATAGTCTAAAATAATTTGTAAATTATTATATTTCTTAATTATATAACATAATTTTAAATTAGATTATAACTTTTTATTTTAATAACAAAATTTTTTAAGTGCTCGTGATCTTTACAAATAAAGAATTTATAAATAATCATTTTTTTTTTAACTTCTGTTTTTTAATGAAACTGAATTTATTTCAATTTATAAATATAAAAATTTCTTTGATAATTTTTATTATTTTATTTATTTCTCTATGTAAATTTACTAAAGTTTTCATTATTATCTTATAGATAATTCCTGGATAAATGTTGGAAAAAAATGTATAACCTGTAGTTCTTAAATGGGTGAGTAAAATTTGATTTTATTTTCTAAAAATTAAATCATATTTAAATTTATTAAATTAAAAAAAAATATTAAAATTACTAAATTTGCAAACAGACTAATAAAATTATTTCTCTTATATTTACTCTGTAAAGATAATCTTGAAGAATTAAAGAAGTCTATTTAAAATAGTAATTTTCTTTTAAAAGTATTTAAAAAATTGAGTAATATTTAAATAATACATTTTCTCAAATTAATTATCTTTATTTGGATCTATGAAGCTATATATACTTTTTGCAGTTACGTAATAATAAAGAGTATAATTTTATTGAAATTCCGGTGCTGTTGTGATTTCATTTATTATTTCTGTTATTTTGAAATCGACGAAATTTTTTAGAGGGAGGGGGCTATTTCATAAAACTAAATCAATTGATAAATATAGGTGATGCAAGGGACAATGTTTTTTTTTTAATTTTAGTTTACGAAGTCACTAAAAAGAAGCAATTCAAATGCAACGAAATTTTTCTGATATTTTAATTAAGTAACTTAAATTAACGCATCTTCTGAAAATGCATTAAATTAATATGATCTTCAATATTCAGAACTGGAGAAATTGAAGAACATTTGAAATAAGGGGTTTCAAGATTCTCAAAAAAATCGCCCAGGAAGTGTACATTTTCATGAACAATATACTTTCCAGTAATCTTTTTCATGTGACTTTTAATTAAACACAGAGTTAGTTTGTTAAAGAGCAACAACAACAACGGAAAAAAAACTCACATTACCAACATTTAACATATTTTAATTCTACGTACTTAAAAATTGTATTTCTGTTTATAAATGTTTTTAAATTTTATTATCTAATCGAAGAAATAATATCTAACTAGCTAAATAATAAATAAATAATCTAAATAATAATAACATTTCAATTATTTCATTGAATGGATATATGTAAAATAATTGGAATTAATAATATAATCAAAATTGGTTTGAAGACATACTGTTACTTTTAGACCTTATAAAAATTATTTGCAAGATAATAAATTAGATGGCTGATATTGCTTACATAATTAAGACAAATCTATTTATTAGTAGTTTCTAAGAAAATAATCTTATTTAATAATTCACTTTTTTTCTTTTTTTTTTAAAAGGCTTTTACATTTTAATTATATATATATTTATAATAAACTCAGAAATTTAAAACAAATTGGAAGTATTATTTGACACCAAATTTTAATTCACTTATAGCAATATTTATTTGCTTAACTTATTTCAACGTTATATATCATGGTCATTAGGAAATCAATCCGGAAGAAGCTATGTAATAACTTCAAGAATTTCCTATAATTAGTTTGTTGCCAATATTATCCAAGTGTCAGGCTATACTGGAAATTTGTGGATTGATATTTTCAGAATGGAAATATTTTCATTATTTCTGAAATAAATATATTTTTCAAATTGTATTTCTATGCATATAAATAAATAGCTTTAATAAAGCTTCCATTTTTATAACTATTTATTACTTACTATTTAAATAAGGTATCTTATGCCAAAGTTTCCGTTTCATAAGTTCATTATTGTAAAGTTTTTAAAAAAAATGGTGTTATAAGAAAATTGTATAATATCAGTATATTGATGAAAGGTTTCGTTACTGACGATAATCTTGGTGATGTAAACTAAAAATTTGGTGAATTGTTCAGAAATTGCTTATTGTAATATTTACCATTACAATTTTCTATTTTCTTGGTTTATGGTTAATTTTTTCTTTTAAAAAGTAATAAACTACTTCCTTAGCAATTGTCATAATAGTTCCCTTTTGTGGCTTGGCGTAAAGCTGGCCATTATTGCCACTGTGATTTGGCATAAAACTAGTTTTCTATCTTGCGTGGTTTATTTTGGTTTTAATGAAACTCGTTTGAAAGGTCACTGCAATTACAATTTCTAAGGGGCATGTATGACAATGTTTTATCATTTTTTCCGGATTTATGGTGAATTTTCTTTTAATAGCAACCAACTATTTCCTTAGAAATAGCCATAGTAGTTCATTTGGAGACCTGGTGATGTGAACCTAAAGACTAATTGCAAGAAATCGATCTTTTACCTTTTGTGGTTTATATTGGTTTTTGATAAAACTAATTTGATAGTATGCTGGAGTTAAATTTTAACAAACCTCTATTTAAATGGTATATTAATGAATTAATACTAACTGATGTCCATAACACTAATTAAAGAATCCAATTTATTTCAATTCATGAAAAAAATACCAATAAAAATTTGGATCATTATTATTTTGTGAATTGCTTCTTCTAATATTGCTTCTTTTAAAATGCTCATCTCTCTATTACATGACAAAATACTAACACTAATTAACTCAAATAATTACACTCAAGTAAAATTGCTACACTAATTAAAGAATCCAATTTGTTTCAGTGTAAAACATCAATACAAATTTGAATCTTTATTAGGAAGTCTTGTGAATTGCTTCTTCTAATATTGCTTCTTTTTGAAACGCACGTTTCTCTATTACATAAAAAAAAAAATTTACCAACACTAATTAATTGATTTAAAGTAAAATTACTTCACTAATTAAGGAATCCAATTTGTTTCAATGTAAAATATCAATAAAATTTTGATCATTATTAAGAAGTCTTGTGTATTGCTTCTTTTTAAACGCTCGTCTCTCTATTACATGAAAAATTACTAATACTAATTAACTCAATTAATTACATTTAAGTAAAATTAGTACTCTAAGTAAGGAATCTAATTTGCTTCAATGTAAAATATCAATAAAATTTGGATCATTATTAGGAAGTCTTGTGAATTGCTTCTTCTAATATTGCTTCTTTTTTGAAACGCTCGTCTCTCTATTACATGAAAAATTACTAACACAAATTAACTCAATTAATTGCACAAGTAAAATTACTACATTAATTAAGGAATCCAATTTGTTTAAATGTAAAATATCAATAAAAACTTGAATCTTTCTTAGAAAGTCTTGTGAATTGCTTCTTTTTGAAACTCTCGTGTCTCTATTACATGAAAAATTACTAACACTAATTAACTCAATTAATTACACTTAAGTAAAATTACTACACTAATAAAGGAATCCAATTTGTTTCAAGGTAAAATATCAATAAAACTTGAATCATTATTAATTGCTATGAATTGCTTCTTTTTGAAACACACGTCTCTCTATTACATGAAAAATTACTAACACTAATTAACTCAATTAATTACACTTAAGTAAAATTACTACACTAATTAATGAATCCAATTTACTTCAATGTAAAATATCAATACAATTTGGATCTTTAATAGGAAGTCTTGTGAATTGCTTTTATTTTGAAACTCTCGTCTCTCTATTACATGAAAAATCATACTTACCAACAACCATCCCATGTAGTCTTGTGCCCCTCAGTGAATCCAAAAAGTTACAAATCATGGCACGTGTGGATTACGGCGGCAGTTCATTCACCCTGTCCCCAACCCTTCCCCTCACTGAGGGGCCCGGGTCCTCTTTGCATCCCCAAAGGGGCCCCCTCAACCCTATCCCGGCAACTCTTTCTCATCCGCAGTTTGCAGCTGCTTTCGCCGCCAACCCATTTTCCCCCCGAAGTTCTAATTTTTTAAACTATTGTGCTCTAACCGGGATGTACGGGTTAGAGCTCAATCCTTTTTGCCGTTATTATTATTACCGAGGAAAATCTCCAAGGGCAAAAGGGGTATGTAGGTCAGGGTCGAGCATTCGTGTATTTCTTGTTCCGACTTCCGGAGTATCAACATAAAGAAAATCTAGAATCATTCTAGAACTCTGTATTGGGATTACATAATATTTAAAAATTGATTCAAACGATCGGTATGTATTTATTTGTGAATTTACCTCATAACTGAAGGTTCTGAAATGTTGCAAAGGTAGGTTTATTAATTTTTATGTCTTCTTTTGAAGCATAACTAAATTTTAAACAGCTTTTGTATGATAATGGTATTAATTTTTTTCTTGTTTTATACATAAATTGAAAATACAATTGTTATTTTAACAATGTAGCTCAAAGATTAAAGCATTATAAAAATTAAAAAAAAATTTAATTAATTAAAAATTTTAAATAATGAATTAATTATAGAAAAAGTCTTAGATGCTTCCTTTAAAAACTTTATTTCGCTTTTGTTTATTCAATATTGTCTAATCTGTCTAATCTGATAACTAATTTAAACTCAAATTTGGTGCCATTTAAAAATTTTTAATTATTTAATTGCTTACAAGTTTATAACTTTTTAAATACTTTTAAATTGCTAAGGTATAAATATTATTTAAAATTCACTTTTCTTATGTGCTCATAAAATGCAAAGTCATTTATTAAATCAAATTATTGTTCGCATACATAATTTTGACCTTTATTTATATTTGAGTTATTAGAAAGTAGGTCGTGTTTGAGACCATTTTTAAATTGAGACTACGATAAAATGTATAATTTCTTAATAACTGATTATAATTTTTACAAGTTATTAATATGACATTTACAATTTATTAAATACAATTCATATTTTGAATTCTTAATTGGATTCGATTGCAAATTATTTGAATAATAAAATAATAAGTAATGATTTTTAAATAACAGAGATAAAAGTGGTGACTATATAACATGAAATTTACAATTTACTAAATACCATTCATATGTTCCATTCTTTATTGGATTCGATTACAAATTATAACAATAATAAAGTAATAAGTAATGATTTTTAAATAACAGAGATAAAAGTGGTGACTATATAATATGACATTTACAATTTACTAAATACTATTCATATTTGCATCCTTAATTTGATACGATTTCAAATTATTTCAATAATAAAGCTATGAGTAATGATTTTTAAATAACAGAGATAAAAGTAGTGACTATATAACATGGCATTGACAATTTACTAAATACAATTCATATTTTGAATTCTTAATTGGATTCGATTACAAATTATAACAATAATAAAGTAATAAGTAATGATTTTTAAATAACAGAGATAAAAGTGGTGACTATATAATATGACATTTACAATTTACTAAATACTATTCATATTTGCATCCTTAATTTGATACGATTTCAAATTATTTCAATAATAAAGCTATGAGTAATGATTTTTAAATAACAGAGATAAAAGTAGTGACTATATAACATGACATTGACAATTTACTAAATACAATTCATATTTTGAATTCTTAATTGGATTCGATTACAAATTATAACAATAATAAAATAATAAGTAATGATTTTTAAATAACAGAGATGAAATCGGTGACTATATAATATGATATTTACAGTTTACTAAATACAATTCATATTATGCATCCTTAATTGGATTCGATTACAAATTATTTTATTAATAAAGTAATAAGTAATGATTTTTAAATAATAGAGATAGAAATGGTGTATCATTCTATTAAATATTTTTATTACATTTCTCCCTGATATTCTTTTTTGTGTCACAGCATAATTCTTAATTGAGATAAATTGAATCTGAAATTACCTATAACATAGACTATAATTTAATTATCACGCTCATAAAAAAAATGAACGTGAAGTAAATAGTTAAAAAATACGAAATGTATACATGTAGAAAATCCCAAAATTAAAATAGAATCGCGATATTTCGACTATTTTAGTTTTACTTGCAATAACTGCTTAATTTTAAAATTTTGAAATTAAAAAATGTATGCCAAAATTGTTTGAAAAATAAATATCAGAATTTTTTTGATCATGACAAAAAATTACACCCAGTGTTTTAATCAAATAATATTGAATTAATGTAAAAAGTAGAAATGCAATGAAAGTGAATATTATTAGAATATTTTTTCTTAGGAAATCATTAAAAAAAATTAGATATAGAATTATTAGGTATGAATTTATGAATAATCTCTTTTTATGCTTAAGTGCTTATGAAATAAATTTCTTTTAATATATACTATTTTCTCTTAAACTTGAATATAAAGATTTTTAAATATGTGCCTAAATAGAATGCTTAGCCAATGCAAAAACTAGTTTTTAAATTTTATTTTATAAGTATACAAATTATTTGAATAAAAAGCTTTTAAATTATTATTACCTTTTTTTTTTAAAAAATTCAGTAGATTTTTGCGCAATTTACTGAGTTTAGAAGTTCAGATAAAAAGTTTAACAAAAATTTTTCTCTTTTAAAATATATTTTTATTTTTCTTTCATTTTTTACACATAAAAGATTCTTAACTTAAAGATTACTTTTATAGAAAAAATAAATATTTACAATTGATGGAAAACTCTTTTTATAGAGTAAAAAGAGATATTAAAAATTTATTTTTAATATGTTTATTTTAAAGAGAATTAAAATGTAATGGGGGATGAAAAATGTAGTTTTATTTTTTATTTTTTAACGTTTTATTTCTTAGCATTTACCTTTATAGAATATTTAAGTATTTTAAAATGAGGTACACGAACATCATTCGATAGTTTTCAAAAGTAAATTAAAATTTATTTCAGCGTATGTAAATATTGTAGCATATTTTTAAAATATTTTATTGCTTTGAAATTTTGTCTTTTCAATAAAAAAAACAAAAAATAGGTAATTAAAAATATTTTCTTTAGACAGTTGTATTTAAAATAAATAAAATTATCTAGTAATTATTATAGTAAATTAAAAATAGTCCTATAAAATTAATACTTAATTTTGTAGATACGTATTTAAAATGTAATAAAAAATTTTTTTTCTTATTGAAAGTTATTAATAATAATACATGAATGAATTTTAATATATTCATAAATAATATAAATAATATTTTATAAATATATAAATATATTTTAATATATTCATCGTTCAATCTTTTGAAGATACAAATTACATAATTTCTTTAATTAAATATTTTTTAATTTTAAAATTAAATTAACAAAATCTTTGAAAAAAAATATTGTTCATATCTTGAAAAATTACGAATAATTTTAAATTCTTTCCTGTATTATTATTAAATTTCAATAAGAAGTGAAAAATAATTTTATTAAATTTTAAATATTTATCTACAAAATAATAATTAATTTTTATAGGACTATTTTTTTAATTTGTTAGAATAATTATCAGATAAATTTATTTATTTTAAATATATCTGTCCAAAAAGAAAATATTTTTTAATTAAATATTTTAATGTTTTTACCATTATAAAAATATCTATTTAAATTATACCATTTAGTATTTGCAAATTTTTTCCTTAGTGATTTAATAGTATTTCATCATTAAATAGAAATCAATATAATTAAATAATCGATTGCATTAAATTTATTTTAAATGTTATTACTATTTAAATAATTAAAAGTTGAAATATTGTTAACATACCCAAGTTAAAAAATATGATTTTTAAAATCATTTTGGCTAATGATTTTGAAGACACTTTTCATTTACGAATAAATGAATTACAATTCATTGAAATTTTTATGAATTGTATTTAAAGAATACTATCATTAAAATTTTATACGAATTTATACGTTTTTTAATGAGAATTAGAAAAACTGTTATATCAGAAGTAAATATGAATAAAAAAAAAAAAATATTCATCCTTAAAAAAAAAAAAAATTTAAATATTTAAATAAATAAATTATAAATTTACAATTTGCAAAATTCAAGAAATTATAGGATTTTAAACTTCCATGATTAGACATCTGTCAACTCAAATAATTGCTGTAATAGGAAGTATATAATTTGTTGCGATACATGCAATTTAATTAAATAAATTTAAAGAAGGATATAACTTTTTTTAATCGTATTATATGATAGAACGTTCAAATTTTAGTCTCCTCATTAATTTCAGGACATGTTGAGCTAGTGTTTCTATCTGTTAAAATAAAAATAAAACTTTCAATCATTCTAAAAACAACTAAGGCTATGATAGCTTGTTTTTTATCATTAAAAATTATTATCAATATATCAGTTTTGAAATCTAAACTAAGCATTTTCCCATTTATTTTCTTATAAATATTACTTTACAAGTCTTATTTTATTTAAAAAAAAAATATTATGTAGCTATAGTAAATAAAATAGTTATATCAAGAATAAAATTTTGATTGAACTTATTAATTTAAATGAAAATAATTTCATTCCATTTTTTTTTTTTCAAATTTAAAAAAAAATAATAATAATTTTTTTTTCTTGCTACAAAATTGTCTAATTTAAATACTGTAATAATCTTTAAATATTTTTCTTTTTTTAAATTTATCGAATATTTTTGAAGGAATTACGGTAAAATTGAATAATAATTTAATATTTGTAACGTGCATGTTAATATTTCAGAATCGATACGTATTGAAGAGGTAATTCTTTTACTAATTTTATGTTATAATAATCATGTAATACTAAATATTTGTAGATAGTTTGAAAATTGTGATTACTAATAAAGAAATGATTCATTCTTTCTTATTAATACTTAATCAAAATTATGATTACTAATCTAAAGTCAAGAAAGGATTTATCAATTAACTAAACCTTCCATGTTTAAGTAAAACAAATATTTATTAATAATTCTAAAGATATTTTTGTTATGTTTTTCATTATGATAATTTACTAATTTAAACTTTGCTTAATGATCTATTATAGAATTTTTAAACGACTTACTTTGCTTTGAACGTAAACTGTTTGCCAAAGGATATATCCTTTTAGAAGTAAAATAATAGATTTAAATTATTTATTTAAATACAAAATAATAGGACTATTTTATATTAAATTTTTCAATAAAGACAATTTAAGATCTAAAAGTATTGGTTAAAACATTTTTCTAAGTATCAAGAACAATGCTAATCAGGTTAAGAATGTATAATATACAACTATATAAATTCTACTATGTTTTTAATTTATTTTATAACTATGAAACAGCATGTTTCAAAATGTTGTAACGATAGAAACTCAAGGAAAGATTTTTCATAAAATTTAAATAAACTTTTTCTTAAAACTAAGAAATTCTCCAAATTTAAATAAATTTAAAAATATATTTGTACTGAAATAAATCATTTTCAAATCAAAAAAGAATTTTTTTTATCAGTTTTCTACAGAATAGTTATGCAGATTCTTTAACAATCAGTTAGTTCCTCAATTAATAAACTTTCATAAATTTTTTCCTTAAAACTTAAAAATTCTTTAATTTTAAATAAATTTAAAAATATTTTGTATTGAAATAAATCATTTTCAAGTCAAAAAGCATTTTTTTACCAGTTTTCTATAGAATAGTTATGTAGATTCTTTAACAATCAGTTAGTTCCACAAAAAAAAAATCGTAACTTTCATACATTTTTATTAAAACTTAAAATTTTTCAAATTTAAATAAATTTAAAAATATTTTGTCTTGAAATGAATCATTTTCAAATCAAAAAGCCATTTTATACCATTTTTCCTATAGAATAGTTATGCGTTAGAATAGTTCCTTTAACAATCAGTTAATTCCGCAATTAAAAAAAAAAAACTTTCGAACTTTCATAAATTTTTCTTAAAATATAAAAATTCATCAAATTTAAATAAATTTAAAAAATATTTTTCTTCAAATGAATAATTTTCAAATAAAAAAGCATTTTTTTTTTCCAGAGAACAATTATGCAGATTCTTTAACAATTAGTTAATTCCGTAATAAATGAACTTTCATAATTTTTTAAAATATTTCATCAACTTTAAAATTAATTTAAAAATATTTTTATTGAAATAAATAATTTTATAATCAAAAGCATTTTTACCAATTTTACTAGAGAACAATTATGCAGGTTCTTTAACAATTAGTTAGTTCCACAATAAATAAATTTCATAAAATTTAAAAATTTTTTTCTTAAATTAAAAATTCTTCAAATTTAAAAATATTTTGTGTTGAAATAAATCATTTTCAAATAAAAATCAATTTTTTTTACCAGTTTTCCTAGAGAACAATTATACAGATTCTTTAACAATCAGTGCCACAATAAACTTTCATAAATCTTTTCTTAAAACTTAAAATTCTACAAATTTAAATAAATTTAAAAATATTTTTGTATTGAAATAAATCATTTTCAAATCAAAAATCATTTTTTACCAGTTTTCCTATATAATAGTTATGGATATTCTTTAACAATCAGTTAGTTCCACAATAAATAAGTGATTGCCCAATAAACTGAAAGATGTGCTTTACTCTTTGAACATTATTTGCTGACTTCATTTAAAGAACACTGTGCGAAAGTAATACTGTTTTATACAAGTCTGACAAAAAATTCCTTTTTTAAAATCGATAAGTTTAATATTCTTACATTTGATCAATATTTTTTTGTTTGTGCTTCTTTTCAGAAAAATAATCAATAATTTCAGTTGAAAGTTAAATATAATAAGAGTAGAGGGATAAACCAGATATAGATTATCTTCAGGAGAAAAAGTGTCATGTTGAAATGGTATGAGATATGAAACATTTTCTTTTTCTAATGATGGAAAAATTTGATTGCTTCTTTAAAAGTATTTCTTTTGCAGCTTTTATTTATTTGATGTATAGTCAAAGGTAAGTTTTACAAATTTGTAGTAAATAGTAGGTTTAGATTTTGTTTTTATAAATGTAGTGCATATTTTTTTTTTTCCAAATATTACAATTACATTTTATATATATATTTGCAGTAAATTTTTTAAAGAAGAACAGTAATTTTTAAGAAGAACAATAATTTGCAGTAAATTTTTTAAAAAAGAACAGTAATTTTTAAGAAGAACAATAATTTGCAGTAAATTTTTTAAAGAAGAACAGTAATTTTAGGAAGAACTATAATTTGCAGTAAATTTTTGAAGAAATTAACTTATTAACTTTTAATATATTTAATTATATAAACTATACAGTAGTTTTATTAATATAGTGAAACAAAATTTATTTTTTAAAATATTTGCAGTTTGCTTGATTTGCCTCTTAATGTCTCGAGTCACTTGCTGTATTTTAAAATTCTATGATTATCATATTTTCCATGTTTTCCTATAGACACAAAACTCACATCAATTGAGCATATCTAATTTATATGGAAGAGGAATTCGCATTCTTGCATTTTAAAATTTTAGACGCTTTACCCAATGCATTTCAAACATTATTAACAACAAACAAACGTATATATTGGCAAAGCATTTATAATGAATTCCCAATTCCCTATTTTTAATGAATTCCCAATTTATTTTCCCAAAATAATTTTAAATTTAAATATCTTGACTTCCCAAAACTTATTTATGTTGTCATGGTTTTATTTTACCTAATTACAACCAAACCTTTTTTAACTTTTTGATTATATGTTTGATGAAAAAACAGTTGTTAAAATTAGGATATTCATTCCATTTGATGAATGAAATTCGGGTGTTTGATTATTTCTCCAGTAAGAATTGAACATTTCTAATTAGTTGTAATAATAACTGAAATTATCGAATAATTTTTTTACAAGATCAACCATATATAAATTCTGACATTGTATGCTATTTAGTATTATTCCTATTTAGTACTTACCTTTATCTATTCATTCCATTTAATGATTGATGACCTTGAGATGTTTGATTATTTTTCTAGTAAGAAATTCTACATGTATAATTAATTCTGACACTAACAATAGCAAATATATCTTTCTTGTGAGACTAACTAATATATCAGTTGTTAGAATTTTAATATAATTTAGTCCTTACTATTAGAGTAAAACAAAATCCTTACTGAAATATTTTCTGCTGCTAGAAAATGTTTTTTAAATTTGCTTTTTGCATACTTACTGTCCTATTCTAATGGTTTTGCTATTTGAAACTGTATATAAAAGGTCAATTTCACAAATAAATAAATAAGACAAAAGACAGGTGGTATATTTTTCAAAGCCTGGAACAATATTGCTGAGTAATTTGTGGTTGTTTCATGAAAATTAGTTGTGGATTAGTTAAAACTATTCCTTCATATGAGAAATGTTGAGAAAAATTTTGCTTGAATATCAGTATCTATTGGCTGTTGCAACTGTAACTTAATATATGATTTAAAAATTACAACTTCAAAAGATTTTATTCAATGTGTTAGTTTTTACTTTCATGGGTTTATTGTTTACATGTCAAATAAATGGCATTTAAAAAAAAAAAATAGAATATAAATGCCATTTAAACAATTTTAAAAAAAAATATTGGAAAAAATATTATTGAAAATTTATTTCTTTGATACAATTTAGCTAGAATTGGTTTTCGTTGTTTCACATTTTCTTTAGATTATTATGCATAAATTCATTTTAAAGCAATAAACAAAAAAAAAAATAATAATAAAATAAATAAAGTGAATGCTACTCACAAAAATTTTGGTTAAAAAATTTTACAATTTTTTAATCAGTTTTGATATTTTACATTGGATAGGTTTTGAAATTTTAACATCTTATTAAAACAATTTTATTATACTTAGTTGGATATTAGCGAGTTTTACGAAGTTTAAGTTTTGTATAGATTTGAAGATTTGAAAGAACTAAGATTTGTAGATTTTTCTGTAAATTTGAGTCTTACTTGTATTACAGGTTTTAGATTCTGCTTTGAAGAAACGCTATGTTTCCGAACTCATTGTTTTCACATTATAGCCAAAATGTTATATTAGGTTCAAATTTGGTGACTCAGGGGGCATTTTAATAGTTTATTTACAATTTTAAAGCAACGACAGTTGAATATTCAAGGTATTCCTAGAATCATCATTCTTATAGAACTAGAAAGCTCTCTGAGAGTTTCAGATGATTTTCAAATTTAGTTTAGATCTCAACATACCAATAATTTTCCATGGTGTCATCAAAAGTTCAAACTTATCTCCAACGAGGGAATGCACAACATAATTCCCAACTCGCCACACTTACCGAATGGAAAGTAAGTTCAGTTCTCCTTTTAAATTCTTCTTTAAATTTTCTCTCTAAACCTCTAGCTCCGAATATATTAAATTTTCTTTTATAAGCAAATATAACCATGAGTAACCATGCTTCTGGCAAATAAAGTTTCCATTCTTTACAACAAAAGAAAAACTTCTTTCTATCCACTTGGCCATAACTAGCTAGAATTATTCATTGAACTGTTTTTGGACTTACACAAATTCCTTACAATTTTGGCCAATTTAGATTGGCCATGTAATTTTAGATTTACATTTATTTTTCGAATTATTCTGCTATGATTTTTATGGAAAAAATGGTCTTTTTATGGTCTTATGATGAAAGAAAAACAATAAAGTCACTTAAACTATCTGTTTGAGGGAATTGTTTTGCTAAATTAAATTAACTCCCGAGAGGCTAAATCTTATGCGAAATTTATTTAGGTTTAAAAATATTATTTTATAATTTTCTCCAAAATTTGAAAAATATTATATCGAATGAAACATGTTGTATTATTTTAAATAAATGCAGCATGCTTCATTTGCTAAAAAGTTCATTTCATTCAACAATCATTGAACATTATAATTATTTCTACTTCATTTAAAGTAAAAAACAACGCATATGAGACATTGTAGAACAAATAATCTGATAACTAATAATGCACTAAATAATATAAAAAAACTCCACGTTTTAAAAGAAAATTATCTTTTACTACTTACTATTTTAAAATTCATTACATGTAATCAAGCTTTTAAAAAGCTGCCGTCGCTTTGAAGATTTCATGACATAAAATATAGACTTAAACATATAAAAATATCATTTAATTTTTTTAATCATTTATCATTTAATCTTTAAATTATATCATTTTATTTTCAAATGATAATAATAATGCTAAAGAATAAGATATTTTACGGTTAATTTTTTATCTAATTTTTTAAAATTCATTTATTTATTTTGAAAAGCAGTTATATAAAATGTGTAGCTGTACTTGGCTACTATTCCCTGAAGGACTGTTATATTTTTAGTCGTAAATTTTCACTACAAAATATCTATTATTGTTCTTGCATGAAATAATATTAATCATGAAATAATAATAATAATAAAATAATTTCTGCATGTAATAATCGTTTAGAAGTACAAAAGAGATATTACACTCACAAAATATGAAGAATGTTTATAAAAGTTATAAAACATTCGCAAAAGTTTGACAATTTATCATGCGTTTTCAATATTTAGCTAAAAATACAAACCGCTTAGCAAATATGATAAGTTAAAAAAACTATATCTTTAAAGGAACTTTCAAAGAAGGAAAGCGAAGTAAGTAAAATAAATTTAAAAAGATATCTATTGCAAAATATTTTGCTTCATTATTCATGTGAATTACTGTAAGTAATTTTAAATTTTTTCTCTTTTATACTTCTGGCAAACAGTTACTTTGATTTTAAAAATAAATAATAAATGTTATGTTAAAATAAAGAAACAAATGCTGTTAAAATAAAAACTTAGTCTTTCTTAATATTAATTATTTTCATAATTAATTAGAAATGGAAAGTTTTTTTTGAGAATATTGAAAAGATTACATAAATAAACCAACAACTTCTTAAATTAAATCTTTTATAAAAACGCCCTTTTCTAATCTGCGTAAAATGTTTTCAATTTCTTTAATAAATTTGAAGTGTAAAAAGTCTGTTACAAAACTGGCTAATTTAAAGTAAATATTTTTAAAATGTATTTAAGTTAATATTATAAAAGTAAATGTTTATACGGAAAAAAATGCTTTATTCTACGTTTGTTTATATTTACATATATAAGGATTTGTATCTAAAATTAAAAAATATATCGTTAGATTAAAAGGCGATTTAAAGTGAAATTGCTACAGATATGAAATAACAATATAATTTGAGCTGATTAATTTGGTACAGATTCGTTAAATTTCTTTCAGTAGAAAACTATAAATATTTTTTCGCATTAGTATATATTTATTTTTCTAATTTTTTTCTGATTTTTTTTTTTTTTTCCTTTTTCTAAACTTTAGTCAAAATATGTATATTTTGATCGATTGATAGGCAAGCCAAATTTTTTTAAATAGTTTAAATCCCAGTGTGTGAGAAAATATTGGATAGGTTAAATTGAAACAGAAAATCGTTTTGCAATCGCCACAAAATTGATGCATATTTTCAATAATTTATTTTTAATCAGTAGGTATTGTAATTTATCAATCCTATTTTCTTAGTCGAAAGCTGACTAAAAGATTTTGGCAGAATCAGCAATGTATTCCTTTAATACAGCTTTAATGAGTTGTCCATATTATTTTCACTGTAAAAAAAATGCTGCAAGCAATTTTTCTAACTCATTTTATTAATGAGTCTAATCAGTAAAACGTTTTTGACAGTATAACGTATTGAAATTGTGAGAGAAGCGCACATATTTATCACGATCTATAGATTGCTGTAAATTGTGATAAAAAGCATGCAAAAAAAAAAAATTAGTTTATTCATTTAGAGAAATAATATTTATCATTTTTAGCTCCTTACTCTAATTTATGTTAAGATTTTAAGATAGGGTTAAAAACTTAAAAAAACAATTTATTGGACAAATATTTTTATTATTTATTGGATTCAAAATATTTTATTTTCAAATTTATTATAAAACAAATAACAATTTTACTACTATATTGCTAGTTACTTGTAAATTTAATAAATAAATTAACTATCTAAGTTCCTGCAACAATATTACAATTCATAATTATGGAGAATAATGTTCTATTATAAAAAATTTCACCATAAATTCTTGTAAATCATTAAACTAAATATTTCTTGAATATCTTATAAAAGCAACTAAATTTGGTGCAAACTTTCAGTGCTAACTTACAAAGTGTAAATATTTTAGCATCACTAATAATTTGATAAAAAAAAACAACACAATAAAGATCTATTTAAATAGGATCTTCAATTTAGCCTTATTAGAATGATGCTAAATTGAAATTATTTAATTGGCTGTAGTTCCAAAGTATATCTTTTCAGAATTTCATTCAAGAAATTAAAAAAATTAACTCCATCATTAACTCTATGCAAATGCAATATATTTAGTTAATAGTATATTTTCAAGTATTTCACGAATATGAAAAAAATTGTCCTTTTACATTTGCGTTGAAAATACTTCAGAAATCTCTTCCAATTTTATTTAAAATTAATTAAATTTGCAAAACAACTGGAATATAGATTAGTATTAAAAGTCTATTCAAAAATTTGCAGGAAAATATATAATAATATAATTTCAATTAAAGCAAACGCTACAGTTATTTCGCAAATGAAAAATAATTCATGGGAAAAGCCCCAAGCAATTTAAAGAGCCATCAAAAGTAATGGCAGGATAACTAATGTCTGATAAATGCTTAAATTTTAGCTATTCACATGATTTTTAATTCTAAATGCAGTATGAAAATCAATTTTGTAATTAAATTTCGCCAGAAGATATTGTTTAATATGAAATGTTTAATGATTGCATAGCTGTTATTTCTTCTTTTTGTGATGAGTTAAAATGCTGACAGATAAAACTTATTTATATTTTTTCATAACATGAGAGAAAGAAACTGATATTTTTAAATGTAAAAATCCATTTAATTATATGTCTGTATGAAGCAGAAGCATTGAAGGAGACATTCCCCATTGCCTGAGCTCTAAAACTGACATTGCTAAATAAATAAAATTGTTGTTATCTATGGTTTTATTGGAACTCAATCCAAATTTGGTCACTTAACGTAGAAACAAAAAGATCATATAAACAAATCAAAATTACAAAGGAAAAAAGAGACCAAACATTCTTAACAAAAACGACCAAAAGGCCTTGAAAACAGTAAAAACAAGTTAAATGTTCTAAGGATACAAATTTAAAAAGTTAGAAGCACCATAATAAAAGTTCGTGGGATCAGGACACGTTTTTTTGGTCCTGCAGTACAGAGTACACAAATTATCATTCTGTTGTCTATATTTTTCGGTGATATTTGCCTCTAGGAGTATCAGAACATCAACATCCCTCCGACACAAATCTTTATAATTTTTTTGAAATTTAGTGCCAGACATACCACCAGCATTCCACTGTAGCTTATTTAATTCAAAGTTCGAATCACGCACAGTCATTTTTCCAGAGCAAGTAGCCATAGACCATAGGCATTGCTCATTTAGCACCATCCAGGAGGCACGTGTGACTTAAAGCTGTCATAGACGCGAGTAACATTACCTCCCATAGATAAAATTAATTAAAACAATTATGACATTAAAATAGAACTCAAATAATAAAGCATTTGATCAGCAAAATTATAGAAAATCTCTTTCAACACAATCTAAAATTGAATGACACTGAAAAGGCAAAGTATATGATGAAGACAACACAATAATTTTTGTTATTTCATGAAAATAGATGTTTCTAAACAAAACCCCAAGCCTTTTTTTTTTTTTTTTTTTTTTTTGACATTTGGCTGTTTGCAAATACAATATGTTACATGCAAGCATTTCTTGACATATCATTTGGCATAATCATTTCAGATGAAAGGAATTTTAAATAACCAAATTTTTGGATTAACTTTGGCAAAAACTGTCTCTTGGGCCATAAAACAAAGCCTGCCTATCTGCTAATGCCTAAATTGAATAAGACAGCTCAGTCTCCTTGAAACTCATCTTTTAAGGGCATGCATGATATATATTAAGTATAGTAAAAAGTTTGATTTGGTTTTTGTCGCTCTACGGTCATTTTGTGCACACTTTGGAATAATTAAACCAGTACCTACAGTTTAACGTGGATTTCGAACCACTAACAAACATCCATGTCATCGCCATCTGTGGTATCAATAGTCAGAGCTCTAGCCAATTCAAATCGCTTGGTATGGAGAAGAAAGTAAGCCTGTCTCTGGAGATGTTTACTTCAAATTCTGTTGGCATAATATTGACCAGATCAAAAAGTAAACAACATTTACGTTGATTTATTCAGAGTATTTCGAACGCCACCTCCACGATTCGAACCTGAAGAATGTGATATCAAAGGCCGATCTCTTACCAATTGACCATCCGGGCGCATATAGTAAAAAGAGTACGTATTTTCACCACCACGTAAGATAAGATCATCTCAGCAATTGTAACTTAAATTCGTTTAGAGGTTATAATAGGATATATTTTCACATAAATAAAAAATATACGAGAAAAAATCAATCTAAAATTCACATATTGTAACATTTAGACCTATGAGTCACTTTACTGATTTTCGAATTTTAAGATTTTTTCACTTTAAAGTACTTGGTTTAATATTAGGGAAATAAAAAAAAAATTTATTATTTTAAGCGGAGAACGCTAATTTTGAAAGAATAAACTAATCATTAATGGTGATGAATATTTTAATGAATCTCTTCAGCAGATTCACATATTAATTTTTATAGAAATGTAAAATAATTTGTTTGAATATTAACTCTAATAATTGCATTACTTAATTATTCCAATCACTAATTAATTAATTACTACAATTATATTAATGCATTATTATATATAATGCAAAATGAAATAATAATTACGTTTTTATATTTCACGCAATTCTGACATTGTATAATACAATTCTCTGCTAGTGACTCATTAAACGCTTATTTACATCTCCAAATGAAGACCGACACTCAGTCATCGATTGATCATTTAGGTAATTAGATTGGGACCTATGGTTTAACGTGGATTCCACTAACAAACACCCATGCCACCGCCAGGGTTCGAACCTGATGCCCATGGTACCAAAGACCAGAGTGGCCTAAGTTGGCCATCAGGCCGCACCTAAGAGAGAAGATCATATCAATAATTGTAACTTAAATTCGTTTAGAGATTGTAATAAAAAATATATTTTTTTCACGTAAATAAAATTATACCGGAAAAAAAATCACTCTAAAATTGACATATTTTAACATTTAGACGTGTGAATCATCTTATTGACTTTCGAATTTTAAATTTTTTTGACACTGAAGCGTTTTGTTTAGTATTAAAAGAAATGAAAAAAAGTAACTTAATACATTCTAGTCTGGCTGATGATAATTGAAAAATTATTTTAAAGAGAGGAAAGTTAAATCACTTGAACAGATTCACATATTTATTAAAAAAAAATGTAAAATAATTTGTTTGAACATTAACTCTGATAATTGCATTACTTAATTATTCCAATCAATAATTAATTAATCCCTACAATTATATATACTAATGCATTATTATATATAATCCAAAATCAAATAATCGTTACGTTTCTATATTTCACGCAATTCTGACATTGTATAATACAATGATACAATTCTCTGCAAGTGACTCATTAAACGCTTATTTACACTCAAATGAGTCACCTTATTGATCTTCGAATTTTACATTTTTTTTTTCACGCTAAAGTGTTTTGTTTAATATTAAGGGAAAATAAAAATAGATTTTTACAATTTGAGTAATGATAATTAAAAAAATATTTTAAGCAGAGAACTCTAATTTTGAAAAGTTGAATATTTATAATGAATATTATATGGTGATGAATATTTATAATGAATCATTAATGGGGATGAATAATAGAAAATATATTTTCACATAAATAAAAATATACTGGAAAAAAGGCAGTCTAAAATTCACATATTTTCGAACGAATCACTTCAACAGATTCAAGTATTTTATTCTTTATCGAAATATAATTTAATTGATTATTAACTACAATTGCATTACTTAATTATTCCAATTAATAATTAATTAATTATATTAATGCATTATTGTATATAATGCAAAAATCAAATAATAATTACGTTTTTATATTTCACGCAATTCTGACATACAATGATACAATTCTGTGCAAGTGACTCATTAAACGCTTATTTACACCTCCAAATGAAGACCGACACCCAGTCATCGATTCATGGCCTACACAAAAGAAACAGCTCTTCTCTCGATTTAATAGCAGTCATTATTCTTTTGACAATAATTCCATTACACTCTTTTTTGGATAGCAACTTACTCTTCTCGCTTCCGCTTATTACAGCAACTAAGCCAATTAAGCCAAATAAAATAAGAATGACCTTACAAGGAAAAAAAATTGAAAGGTGCCATCCTCCTTGTCGTACCTCCACCCCCAAACGCGTCTGCGCATGTCCATAACTTTTTCTTTCTCCTTCTCCAACCCGGCTTTCAAATTGAAACGATCTAAAAAACACGTACACACTTTAAAAAAAAAAAAAAGAAAAAAGTATTTCGCATTGTACATTTTCTTCGAATATACATAAGTATGGTTTTGAAGCTTGCATAAGTGAGGCGGTCGACGAATCAGGAGCTTCAAAGGATCACATGGCCGAGGGTAACTATGGCAACAGGATCGAGATATGTAAGACGACCGGTGAGAAATCGTTTGAGGTAAAGGGTGTAGCGGGATTCTTCGGCAGCTCACCCTAAGGGGTGTTCGCTTGTTAGAGCCTAATCTTTCCGTTTCGTGTTTTACATGATGTCGGCCTTGTAACAACGTCGCTTTTTTACGAAAGTCTTCCAAGATATTTTCTCCTTCTCTTACACTTTTTTGTGTGTGTGTGTGTAATTGAATGTACTTTAATTGAAAATTATGTTTAAATTCACAATCGTTTTATTCCAATAAAATTGCATCTTTTTTTACCAAGTTAATGCTAATAAATTTAAAAAGGTAGCTTTTTTTTTTTTTTCAAAATCCCCCCCTTTTTTTTTGTGATAATAGTATTGTTAGGTTTTCACAAAAAATAATTGTTTTTAACTTTTTAATTTTCAATACAGTGTGATATGGTAATGTATAGTATTATTATTATATATAGTGTTATTGTGTATGTTAATAATCTATTAATTACTATATCACACTGCATTGAAAGGAGGATGCACCTTATTAATTAAGTAATTAATTAATCATTATTAGGAGGACTAAACTGGGCGATTAGGCTTTCACAGAGATAATTGTTTTTAACTTTCAATATAATATAAAATATTTTCGAAAGAATAAAAAATTTTTTTTAGAATACTATATTAAAAGTTCAATCAAAATTATTAAGTTACAAAATGATTGCTTGCGGAGATAACACAAATACACAAGGAGTATTATAGTAAAAAATAATATATATATACATAAATATTTAACATGACTTCTTAGGAAATCATACATCATCATACATTACTTTTCAGTGAAATAGACAAAATTTGCAATTTTTAAATTATTAAAGAACTTAAGAGGAAAGAAGTCTTCCTCAATCTAATAAATAGAATTTATGAAAAGGTGTATATATTTTTCTTGGAATAGTAACACGAAAAACTGTATAAATCACATGCTAATAAGCAGAATGCAAAACTTAAATAACAATCTGGAATTAAGAGTAAATATGAAATTGGTATTCGTTAAAAGATTGTTAGTCAAATGTAAAAAAAAAATTAATTGTTTAATTAAATGTGACAGAAGAATATATATTTTAAAACAAATAACTCAAAAAGTTTACACTATGTTTTTATTTTTATTTCAAGTAGTTTACTATATCATCGTACTATATTCATTGCATTGTTTTAATATATAATCCTTTCCCAAAAAAAAAACATATACTATACTTACTTATTTATTAACTGTGTTGCTTATCAACAAATTTAATTAAGTTGACCAAATTTGATTTTGAAGCTTATATATATATATAAATATCAAAATTATCAATTTAAAAGTGGAAAATAAATTTTCATTTTATAAAAGGAATATACTTTTTACAAAAAGTAAGAAGCAGTTGGTTGGTTTGTAAGCATTAATTTTGAAAAAAAAAAAAAAAAAAAAAAAAATCGTTTTTTATTTATATCTTTGGGTGGTATTCGTACATGTTTTTATATGATTTTATGAAACAAATACAATATTTTTGCAAGATGAAGTTTAAATATAATATTCACGCATTTCAGTTTATCAAGATTCACACATTCCTATTTATTTACATTTATCCAGGACATTCAGTTTATAAAGATTCACACATTCCAGTTTATCCAAGATTCACACATTCAGTTTATAAAGATTCACACATTCAGTTTATCAAGATTCACACATTCCATTTTATAAAGATTCACACATTCCAGTTTATCAAGATTCACATTCCAATTTATCCAGGATTGCATTTCCAGTTTATAAAGATTCACACATTCCAGTTTATCAAGATTCACACATTCAATTTATAAAGATTCTCACATTCAGTTTATCAAGATTATCACATTCAATTTAAGATTCATTCCAGTTTACAAGATTCTCATTCAGTTTATCAAGATTCACACATTTCAATTTATTCCAGTTTATCAAGATTCACATTACAGTTTATCAAGATTCATTTAACATCAAGATTCTCACATTCCAGTTATCAAATTATCACATTCCAGTTTATCCAAGATTCCACACATTTCAATTTATCAGATTCTAGTTTATCCCATTTCTACAAATCACATTCCAGTTTATCAAGATTACACACAATTTCCAAGATTCTCATTCCAGTTTTATCCAAAGATTGTATTTGCAAAAGTAATTACTATAAACCTCTTTTAAAACTAAAATACTTTAAAAGTTAAACTTGCAAAATTATCTTAAAGCTTTTTAAATAATATCATATGGGCTGAATGGCCAAGTGTCTAGCGCTCGGTGCCACAGGTTTCGGGTTCGAGTCCCGGTGGTGCCATGGATGTTTGTAGTGGTTCGGAATCCACTTTAAGACGTAAGGTCCCGGTCTTCCATGACCATAGGAGTATCACGGAGCAGAAGTCAGACTTCTACCTACGGGTTCTACATCAGAACAGAAGCTGTCCCCCCTCTTCCCTCCTTCCATAAGGACACAACAACAACAAATGATATCATATAACTTCTCAATTTTATTGGGAAAAATTAATGAAAGAACTTTCTTAAAATCTTAATTATATGGTTACAATTAAAAAATTGCAAAAAAAAAAAAAAAAATCACACTTTAAATAATAAAAAAAAAAAACTTAATTCAATTATTGAAACCAAGTTTCTATTTTGAAAGCTAATATTCCCCTTAAAACAACAGGAAGCAACATCTTGTTAGAAGCATTCCACAAGTTTCAGTGAGTCCTCTACGCCAGTATAAATGGTTGCAATAAATTATTCACATCAAAAAGAAAAGTGTCAATTAGCCAGCGACGTCAGTTACGAAATCGTTTATCAAGATTCACGCGAGTTATCTGTCTCATTAGTTGCATTCTTTGCCATCGCTACTGATAGCGTAATTGGCAGCTTGGAAGATGGCCTCAATTTATTAAATTTTTGCATGCATCGTAAAACAAATATCATTCGCATTTTTTTAAAAGTATAAATACAAGTTTGGATAATAGGCAGAAGAATAAGCAAAATTGCTTTGAAGTAACAAGTTGTTTTAAAAATAGCACGGCACAATGCTCGATTTTGATGCTATCATATAGTATGTATGGGATTAATTTAATCCATAATCGATTCTAACAATTAATAACCCTTAACAATTAACTCTTAAAAACAAAATAGATTAGCTATCTTATATTAATAAAAATAGGTTTTTATCAATCTTTCCGAACTAAAAATATGTTTTAATGGAAATATATTTTCGTTGTTTATACATCATATAGTATGGAAATTTAGTCGAGAAGGTCTGTCTGCAGCAAAATTAAGTTTTCCATAGATCCTTATACAAAATCAATCATTAACAACCATATACATGTAGGAATATTTTATGACCAGGCAATCTGGCTAATAGGCAGAAGAATAATAGACAATAAATCAGTTTGAGGTAACAAGTTGTTTTAAAGATAGCATGGCACAAATGCCAGCGATTTCAATGTTATCATATGCATGCGATCAGTTTAATCCACAATCGATTAACAATAGATCTTAAAAATAGATTAATTATCTTATATTAAAAAGAGTTCATTTCATCAATCTTTCTGAACTATAATATGTTTTAATGAAACATATCTTCACTGCATATCACCGTCTTATATATCATATAATACAGAAATTTAGTCGAGGGGAGGTCAGTCTGCAACTAACACTCATTTCCCATAGATTCTCATACAAAATGAATCATTCCATACATCACCATACAAAGGAAGGAATATTTTATGGCTCTAATATACCTGGTCGCTCTGTGCCACAGGTTTCGGGTTGGAGTCCCATGGATGTTTGTAGTGATTCAGAATCCACTTTTAAAAACCTTAGGCCCGATCTAATATGACTGCAGAGCGTAGAGCATAAGGCTGACAATCCTACCCCGTAAAAAAAAAAAAAACGTCTACTGCCTCGAAATCTGCCAGTAGGCAAACGGCCTTGGCCCACCAAAGAAGCCAATGAAGTAGAAGAAGATTTAAGAACAATATACCAGAATGGATAAAAATTTGAACATTCTTTTAGTTCATATTTTTCCCTATGAGATGTATCTTGATGAAATTTTATTTATAACTTTTTGAAATTTACTAATTTAGGATTACATTTTATTATTTAACTTGTAATACATTAAATGTTATACATTAATTATTTTTATGAAAATTCTTTGCAATTTAATAATTCATTCTTGTACTATTTCAACATTTCTTGTTAGAAATGATAAAATATTTAATAATTAATTTTACTTCATGAATTATTCTTAATTTTTTGTGAGTAGCTTTCATTTTTATTCATAGTTAAAATAATTTCATGCAGAATTTGGGATTTTTACATTCATATAAAGATATCAGTAGTGGTTTAGAATCTTGTAAAAAAAAAAACATGCACAGTTTTACAGAAATTTAAAAATATCTCTTAAATTCAAAACCCCCTAATTAACCTTAATTCATATTAATTATAGATATCAGTGTTATTTTATTACTGTTAAAATAAAATTGAATTGAGTTCGCCTGGTTTAGTACAACAAAATAAACAAGAAATATATTTTTAATTGCAAAAATTTAGTAATAGTCATGTAGCGGAATTTTCAATATCTTTCGTCAATTTTAAAACTTTTTTTTTTAATTAAAATGAAATTAAAAATATATTACACAAATCAATTTCGTTTTATCAAGCTATAAGATATATGTTTTCCACTTTCTAGATGTTAAACCATTTTCAATTCATGTCGATTTCTGAAATAAAAATAATTTTAAAAAGCTTATAAAATTTATTTCCAGTTTTTTAGATTTTTATTTTGTTGAAATTAAAAATGTGCAGTCAATTATTTGAATATGAATACAAAATTTGTCTAAATTATTTTTAAAAATTTGCAAATCATTTCTTTTTAAACAGATGGATTTAATGATTATCCTCAATATTTTATATGAAGTTTATATGCAAAAAACATTTCACATTAGACTTCTTAAAGAAGAAAAAAAAATTCTAATTAAGTGAATGCATAATAAGTAATTTTTATTTCATTCGATCTACTCTAATGCGCTAAAACATATGAAATAAAAATACTTGCATTTTAATAAAATTACAAACCAATTTTATTTATTATATTAAAAGCTGTTTTTGAACGTCGGAAATATAATCTATCGTAATATATTAAACAACGCAACTGGTTTGGCTCATTGAATAGTTAGGTTCTAGTTTTAATATATTCGAAAAAAGTTATTAAAATTGTTTCAAAGTTATCAACTTCATAACATAATACATAACATAACCTACATAACATAACACATAACATAACCTAATATAACATAATCTATTGATGATGATTTAACCTACTTTTACTAAATAGATGAATTGGCTTTAAGTAAAACCATTCATTATTTAGTATAGTAGGTTAAATCATCATCATTTCAATACAAAGCTATGAAATCCAGTATATAAATTACTTACTAATAAGTAATTTATATGCCTCATAGCTTTGTAAAAAGTTATTGATACAAAACTTTTAGGCCAATTCTGCAACATTTTATAGACATTCCCTAGAATTATACTTAATTTCGATTAAAAATACCTTAAAATAAACGATTAATATATAAGCATTAAAAAATTAGTTATCATTATATATGTATATATTTAAGTAAAATTTAAAGAAATCTATTTTTCTTCTCCATGATATCTGTCTTGACTTTTAAAATCCTCAAGAAATACATCAAGTAATCACCGGAATTTGTATGCTATGTACAATTTTACTTAAATGTGAATTGTACATTTTATACCATAATGTTAAAACGATAGATGTATTCTTAATTAAACATTTCCTTTTCATATTTACAAAAGTAGTAGTAAAATTGTATTTAAAAAGGAAAGTTTTTATTACATTAAACAGATATATGATTATCTATTTTCATTATTATTATTTCATAATTATCTATTATCAATCCGAGCATCGCATATATAAAACTAAAACTAATAATGAATGTAACATATACATACAAAAATATGGAAATTATCTATTTTTAGGTCATCTTAATAAAATATAATTTAGATTAGACATATTGCTAAATATATAAACAAATATAAACAAAATGCTCATATTTCAGTGAAGTATTATCATTTTTAAAAATAACATGAACTGACAGTTTTATTATTATTAATAATATTTAATAACTATTTTTGAATCTAAAAATCGAAATTGTTCATAAAATATTATAATTTGAAATATAAAAATCTATGAAATATTTCGCAATTTTTATCATAAACCATAAATCTGGTGAAAATAAAACTTGCATTTCAAATTTCTGCTTATCATTATTTCCTTTAAAACAATTATCTTCTGCTTAAAAGACTTCAGTCATCTTCTAGATACGTTCCTAGAAGAAAAGGAACAATTCTATAAATATTTTTATAAACAACAAAACATTTAAAAAATTTTAACAGTATTCATCACAAAAATATGAAAACGTAACACAATTTAATTGTATTTTGTGTACAAGTTCTTTTCGATGATAACTAAATGTAGAAAACTTATTTTTTATAAAATGAATGCGGAAATAAAAACAAATATTTGTTTATTTTTATGCAGAAATATTTTTCTTGGAATTTATTAGTAGATATAATCAGTAAATATGATCCAGCTTCAGAAAATAATAAAATGTTTTATTTTTGATAATTGTTTGAAAAATAAATTGAAATCAGGAAAAATTCAGAATTATTGTTTACAAAAATTCCATAAGAAATTAGTTGAACTTTTATAACAAGTTAAACAATATAATGGCAGCTAATTATTTAATATCTCGGCAGAACTGTATACAAGCGATTACATCCTTAAAAAATTCATAATAGTAATATTATATTTATATATTTCCTTTATGTTGAAATTTTTCTAATTAAAAATTAAAACATAAATTTTCTAGAAAAAAGAGACAAACATAAATTATTAGCAGTACAATAATAGTTAATCAACATCATAAAAAATCTTTTTTAAGGAAAAAAAAAACGTTTCCTATATTTGTAAAGAGGGGGATTGTTTAAACTATTTCTTTCAATCAAAAATATATGAAATAAATTGCATTGCATATCTGTTTTTGAATAAAAAATTTTAATGAAGTACTAGTATTGTAGAGGAATCTAATTTACTATTTAAAAGAAATTTATTAATTATATATAAATAAATACACTTAGATTTTCTTCAATATATATTCTTATATATAAATACATACGCTTAAGATCTTCAAATTCGGAAATTTAAAAAAAAGTTATTTTAACTGTAATGTTGAACTTTTTCTACATAACAAAGAGGAAAACCTAAATTTTTAGCAGAATAATAATAGTTAATCAACAATCATAAAAATTCTTTCTTTAAGGGAAAAAAAAAAAGTTTGCTATATTTGTAAAGAGGAATTGTTTAAAACTATTTCTTTCAATAAAAAAGATGTGGAATAAAATACAAAGCATATCTGTTTCTTGAATAAAGATTTTAATCAAATATTAGTATTGTAGATAAGTCTAATTTACTATATAGAAGAAATTTATAATTATATATAAATAAATGCACTTAGATTTTAGTATCAATTATGACGACATCTAATGTTTCATGCCTAAAAGGAAGTTCCTTTGTAAAAAATTTTTAAGAAAGAGAAATGACAACTTCAATGTTTTTGTTGTTTGGTTGGAGACTACTTACATTTATAAGATTGTTAAGTACTAAATTAATAGCAAGTAAATATAATTAAATATTATTATTAAAAAAATTTTGCATTATGTTTTATAGGAAAGCGCAAAATGTTTTTAAGAAAGTTGTTAAGAGCAGAGTTTGAGAATTATTTCATTCAGGTATTTTGTTCATGAGACAAATTGTAAAAGAAAAATATTTTTACAACATTCAAGTGAAATAAGCTTGCAACAACAATTTCGAAACCTATAAAATTTAGTTAAAGTAAAAATATATATAGTTATAGTTAAATATCTAGTTATATAAAAGTAATAATATACACTAAAATTAAAATCTTCAAATTCGGAAATTTGAAAAAAAAAAGTTATTTTAACTGCTGCTGCTGCTTCAACTTGAAAATGTTCTAGATAGGAAAAGAAAACATAAATTTTTAACAGTGCAATAATAGTTAAACAACATAAACATCGAAAAAAATTTTATTAACATCATGAAAAATTTTTAATCATAAAAAAATCTAAACTATTTCTTTCAATGAAAACGTTATGAAATAAATTCTAAAGTATCTGTTTCTAAAATTGATAAAAATAAATCTGTAAATCTGTTTCTTAAAAATTGATAAAATATTTGTACTGTAGATGAGTTTAATTTACTATAAAATAAATTTATAAGTATGTATAAATAAATACTTATATTTTAAAATCAGTACGACGGCATCTAATGTATCATGGCCAAAAGAAAGTTCCTTTAAGAAACATTTTAAGACAAGAGAATTGACAGCTTCAATGTTTTCGTTGTTCAAATGATAACTTAAAACACAGTATTTTTAAATGATTACTAAGTACTAAATTAATAACAAGTAAGTATAACTAAGTATTACTTCTAAAATATGGTTTGCATTACGTTTTTAGTAGAGCAAAGTTTAAGAACTATTTCATCCAGGTAATTTGTTCATGTTACAAAATATAGAAAGAAATATATTTTATAACGTTCAAGTGAAACAAGCTTGTAACAAAATTCGAAACTATTTAAGTAAAAAATACACAGTTTGAATGAAAACATTTATGACACGTTTATTAGAGCTATTTGACGTATTATACAGTATTTAATGAATCTCTCAGGTTTCACTATAATAAAATTAGCTTTAAAGTTGATATATATATTTAGTACCAAATTTAAAAAATTGTTGCTGAAACACTTTTTGCTACAGAACGGAAATACAAAATTTGAAAATACTTTTTATATAAAATCTGTTCAATAATAGATAAACTTTTAATATAAAAATGATAATTCTGTTGAAGATAATTATTTTAATAAGTATTATATTTTGTACCCATTTTTAAAAGAACATTTTAATAATTGCCATTTAGAATACAGTGAAAGTTATTGGAACAACAAAGTGAGTGTAGTGATTAGATAAACAAGTGATTAGCAAATTTGACGTATCTCTGAAGTTATAACAATATTTGGTGAATCTGTTACACCGTAATAAATGTTACATCTTTGATGTTAACATATACTATTCGGTACCTGAAGTAAAGAATTTAAAAATTCGTTGCTGAAAACCTTTTGCTACAGTACATGATACGGAATTTACAAAAGTTGAAAATGTTTTGTTATATAATATTTGTTCAAAGCCCCTTAAATAAATTCAATAATAGATAAATCTTTAATATAAAAATGATAATTCTGGTAAAAATAAATATTTTAATAAAATTATATTTCAGTATCCATTTTTAAAGAATACTTTGACAATTTTCATTTAGAAAGTTATTGGAACAAAATGTCTACACAAATTACACCACATTTCAGAAAATGAAAATACTATAAAACTAATATATAGTACTGACAGTAATACTTTTAAACTAAATATATTAGTCTTTCAAATCTTTTTTGAAACATGGAAACATCATTTATGTTTTAGAATCTGAAAATAAGTACTAATTTTTATTTTATTTTTAATTACAATTTTAAAATAAATTTATTACTGGAAGAAAATTTGATGTTTTTATCACATATTAAAAAATATAAATTAAATATATAAAAAATAGAACAAATTTGTTCTGTGTTTGAATTTCTAAAATATTATAAAATAAAAGAAGAAATCTTTTTTAAATTGATATTTTGAAAAGAGTTAAAACTTATTCAATATGAACTCTCACGTATTTTTAAAAGAAAAGTATTTATTTTATTAATCCTAAAATTAAGTATTCAGCAAAAATACATATAGCTGTTAACAAAAAAACTGAGTAGAATATTTCATGTAGTTGTACAAACAATCATTAGAGCATAATTTAATAATGTAAAAATAAAAAAATATATTTCAAGGATTTTGTTTTTAGTAAAATTTGAAGGGGGGAGATGTAATGAATTTTACATTTCCTTTTAAAGTCAACAAAATGCAATGATGGTGTATGTTAAATACTCCGAAAAAGGAAGACTTTTGAATTCATATAACCTGTAAAAAAGATTATTCAGCTAACTATTCTTAAAGAAACTTTTTAATAGAAACCCACAAAGATTAAAAAAAAAAATTTCATTTCATTATTTATAATGCATTTTTTTGTTCTATTAACGGATATATATATAATTGGGAGAGCTTTTGGACTAATCAGATGAGTTTTATATTTAGCTGTTATTTTGTTAGAGAAAAGTAGTTTTTAATTAAATTTTTATATAAGGAGTTGCATATAAAAATAAAAAAAATAGTTATAAACATAAAAACAGTTTAATAAACTGATTTGCCCTGTAATCAGAATTAGTCTCATTGGGATATATAAACATTGAGCAAGAAAACATATGAGAATTTCCATTAAGAGCTTTGATTTTCTGTAAGTTAGATAATTGTTTTTATAATGTTGTTAAAAATGAATTTCAGTGTTTATTAGTCTTCTTTAATTTTGAGCAGTTATCCAGCGAGTCAATTAATTTTTTTAACATTTTTTATCTCAGATTGCACCAATTGACGCATATAAATACCAATAAGATTGATTTCTGAATGCAGAAATCAATTTTTTAAGCTTTTATACATTTGTGTGTGTATGTGTGTGTTTAAATAGGCAATAATGTGTTTGAAAAATTTAATTGAAGGCTACTTTGTTTTAACAAAATAACAGCTAAATGTAAAAATCACTTATTAGTCCCCAAGCTATCCTAATTAATGAAAATATATATTAGTTAAACATTCATGTATTATAAATAACGAACAATAGCAGTGAAGTTATGAAAAGTTTAAAAATGTTTCAATGTTTAATTGATTATAACTTCAATACTTAAAAAAGGAAATCATATAATATTACATTATCCCTTGAAGATAATTTTATGCGAATTATTACTAGTGAATTATAATCATTGTTATATCCAAAGCAGAGATTTATATGTATTATAAAAAATCACTGTAGTAACAGTTATATAAATCTGGGTAGAACTCCAGCTGTCTAATGTAAAAGAAGTAATTTCTTAAACTTAAAACTAATCAGTGGAAAAAAATTAGTCCAAGTTAATGTTGAATTGAGGTAATGGTATCACAGAATATGTTCAACAATATATTGTCGGAGTAATCTTTTACGATTATAATTTAAAATATCTTTTATTAATAAAGTAGAACGGCATATTTTATGTGTTTCTTTATTATAAATATACTGTGAAAAGGATTTAATTTGAAAATAATTGTTTAACCATCTAGAATAATGTGTAATATAGTAATTTTATATGGAGAAAAGCAAACTTACTGGATACAAATTGAAACAATCAATGTAAAACCACTGTTTATTGATAAACAATAGGAAACCAAAAAATAAAGGTAGGTAAATGCTGTTAAAGGGTTAAAAAAATTGTTTTGGAAAATTTTTTTTTAAAGATTTTTGAAAATGTTTCATGTCATAAATGACAAAGACAGTCAGAGACAAATTTCAAAACGTTAGATTAAAAGTGAAAACTGCAAGGGTATGGTCTCTTTTAGCTTACAAGCATAAAATGATTAAAAGAGTATAAAAGTTTATGAAGACCATAGAACAGTATGATTTGGAATGATGAAATTAAGCTGTCCATTTTTGTAAATAATGGAAAAAAGTGCATTTAAGAGTATTTTAAAAGCTTTGCTACCTGATAGCATAACACCGATTGACTATGAATCTACTTTTATAATAAGGTGCATATGACATCAATAAGTGTGGAAGAAGTTGTTTGATTAACAGCCTTTTTTAAAACACGAAAAAAGTATCAAATATTCACTAGAATCAAAATTTAAACTGCTAACACCTGGATACTTCGATCTTGATAAAACGTACTAATTTTTCAGCTTTTCATGGTCATGTTTTTGTTCTGTATAATGAATTGTTAACAAAAAATGCTAATTGCCATACTATATAACAGCTTTGATCGTGCTGTCATTGAAATGCTGATTATTAATAAGAAACTGTAGAATGAAATGCAACCAAGGGAATAATTATACAATCAAAATATACTAAATGTAACTCTCTAAAGTACTGCAATCATTGTTTCGTTGCATTGCAGGCTATAATTCCAACAATAGGTTTACGAACAGAAAAACTAATGAAAATTGAGAAAAAAATGAAATGTATCTTTCTTTACAGTTCAATGCGCATAATTTTTTTCAGAAAGTAAAATTCTTGTAAATAGTATTGTATCATGCTTTCAATTCAATTTTAATGCTTAATGATCCCTAATACGTAGATATATTTTTAGGCTGTTACATGTACAACTTCAAAAATAAGTATATCTCAGGAGAAAAAGTAACTAGAAATTTTTTTAATGACAATCAGCATATATATATATAGCATGTTAGTAGTTATGATTTAATAGCAAAAAATGTCTGCATTTCAATACAACCACTTTGATTGCTACCACAGGAGATTGCTACCACAGGCAAGCAGTAAGATACGAAGTAGAAAACAGCACGAAATTGTCAAAAAAAGGTCACTACTGGTATTCATTAGCAAAAAATTGTATAGCAGATAAAAAAAGAATTCAAACATTTACAAACATCTTGATGTGACACATACTAGAACCTCAGACAAAAGACAAAAAAAGGACAAATTTTCTAAGGTATGAAGTGTGTGTATCCGACACATATGACTGTGTCGGTCTTCATTTGGAGAGGTGTAAATAAGCGTTTAAAGTCACTTGCAGAGAATTGTATCATACAATGTCAGAATTGCATGAAATATAAAAACATATTGATTATTTAATTTAAATGATGACTTTGTTATAATAATGCATTAATGTAAATAATTGTAGGAATGTAATTTATTATTGATTGGAATAATCTGAATAACTGAACGAAATTGAAAATCATTGGCAAAAATGCAAATACCAAAAGTTGAACGCATTAGCACGAGAATTGCATTGACAGATAAAAAAAAAAAAAAGAGCACAAATATTTATACAAATTATACAAAAACAGGGTGTGAATCAAGTTATCTAGTGAACCAGTCATGTATATGACATTTGACTGTCATTGAAAAAGACAGACTTTGAAACACATATCTAACGACTTATACACACATATATATACGTTACACGTTAACACATATATATATATATATATATATGGGTTGTTAGATATGTCTTTGACTTGATATAGTCATATAGCGAGCAGAATTAACATGGTGACATTATAATATGGTAACGTCTGTCTTTAGGGTATTATAAGTAATTTTTTTTTTTGTGTTTTCATAAGAATTTTTTTTTAGACTGCCTAATTTCTTTATGGATTATTTCTTATTAATATCTTAATTTCTTTTATTATTTTATAAAAAATAAAAATATTCCTCTTAGTTCTTAAGCTTCAGAACAAAATAAAAAATCGTTAAATGTAATTTGAAACATATTTAGAAGAACGAATTGTTTTTTTTATTACAAGGTTAAACAGTAAAATTATCTTAAAAACATTATTTACATATGAAAAATCAAAACAGATTAATAAATTAGAAATTTCTAAAGAAAACTTTCATTCTATTTCGTTTTCTCTAGGTAAAAAAGTAAAAAAGCATAATTTTTTTTTTTTCATAAAAATACTTCATAACAAATATCATTAATGTCAGTAATAAACATTCATCTCAATTTAGACAAAATATGTTTTCTCAAATAGTTATGTTCGATTAAATATTGAATAAAACATGAAATCGTAACTTAGTAAATTTCAGATAAATAAAGAATACATTAAATGCATATAAATCATTTTCTTCTATTCTTATTTATTTAATACGATATGGAGAATTTTCTTATGAACCGTTTTGTTGAATTGATTATTAGCCGAATAACTAAAAATGTATAATAATAAGACATCGAAAATGGATTAAAATGCATTGTTTATGCAAAACAATTGATAATGTCTACTTAATACGTGTATGTATATACAAATTATTATGAACTTTACTATTTACGAAAAGTTATGCTGATTTGAAATAAGAAAATATTTTAAAGAAAATAAACCCCTATTTTATACGTAATATTTTAATCAAATTAACTGAAATGTACATATTTGAAAATTTAGGTTAATAATTATTATTTAAAATTTTAATCTTATTTGAAATCAAGTAATTCTCTTTAAAACAAGAGAAAATATGATACACTTACTGAACATCTTTTTTTATATGATGAATTTTATTTTTTCATACATTAGTGAAATAACAAATAAAACAAAACTTTTTGAGAGTATTGAATAAAGAAGCTAATAAAATACTTTAATATTAATACTAATACATAGCTTTTAATTATTAATATTTATTATTAAAATTTGTTTTTAAAGCAAGTGTCATTAGGTTGAGATTTGGTTTTAAGTAACAATTAAACATTGTTAAATAGACAAAAACTATCAAATTTTCAATTGATGCAATCCTTTTATCTATATTTTAAAACGATGGTTTCAAAAAAATTTTCCGGAAAAACATTAAACAATTTTAAATTGTAAAGCCTACTACTTTTAATTTTACGATTAATTTAATTAAGTTTAATTTTGTATTTTAACTAACAAATTGAATCAAATTTGATTTTTCATTTTCAAGTTTGTAACGTGAAAAAAATTCTAGCAACATATATATTTTTTTCTACACGAAGAATGAATAAATGCGAAGAAAATATGAACTCAATTTCAAAAGTATTAATAGAAAAATTTTCGATTTTTAATTTTCTAGAACGTTTTATATTGCGATAAAGATACTAATTCCATTTTTGTAATATTGTTTATAATGTCTTTTTAAAAGGCTTTTCAGTTAAGTGCAATTTCAGTTTAATGTAACTTGAAATGAAAATGAAAATAGCTTTCATTTAACTTCTATGAATTATGAATCCAATAGAATAATGCCAAAAATTTAAAAAGAGTCAAATATAGTCCATTCACTTATTCAAATCTATATTATTATCTATTCATTTATTATAACTATTAGTCGACTGATATTTCTAAAAGGCATTTTAAAACATACTTAAAATATTTTTTATTTTCTGTATATTTAAATTATTTCCTCCTTTAATTATTATTATTATTTTTTTATTATCAAAAAACTACTTTTAATTACCTTTTTAAAACTAATACTTTTTTTCAATTTCATTTTAATTCCAACCAAAAAAAAAAAAAAGCATTTTAGTTGTGTCTAACATTTAGACATTTACTATGCAATTTAAATGTCAGAACTTTAAATGTGTATATATTTCATCACATTATAAAATATTTATTAAATATTATTTATTACATGTTAAAAATATTTATTTGTAGTAACTTTGTAGCTACTTTTATTTTAAAAACATTTATTACAAAAATTGCGAAAAAAATTTTTGTGTAAAAATTAATCTTTGATTCTTGAGAAAGTTTGGTTTGTCGCTCTACGGTCTTCTTGTGCACACGAAGGTCAAACAGACCGGACCTACAGTTTAACATGGATTCCGAACCAGCTAACAAACATCCATACCACCGAAAGGATTCGAACCTGAAGCCTGTGATACCAAAGGCCAGAGCGCTAGCCACTTGGCCATCAGGCCATTTGATTCCTGGGAAGATAGCAATGTTCGTAATGCAAAATATTTAAATAAATGCAATTAAATTTACAAACTGTAATTTATTGTAATTATTTTACCCAGATAATATTTTATAAAAAAAATACAATTATAAGTCAAAGAGTTGTTAATAGCTCAAACAAAATAAGGTACTAAAAACTCAAGGAAGTGTAGCTATAGATAAGCTCTATAGAATGCGTATTCAAAAATATTTATTTATTTGAAAAATTTTTTTTCTTTCGTAGTGTATTCTTTCCTAATCTTAAGCCTACAAAATATTAATAAAATTAGTAAATGTGCTGAACATAGTAAAAAAAAATGGACAGATGTATATTCTTATTCAAAATCTTAAAGTGAAAACAATCATACAGAAATAAGTTTATAATCTTTCAATATATCCTCAGCAAAAATCTAATTTAAATATGAGTTCAGTTTTTTTAAAAGTAAATTCATAGATATATTTAATTGTATAAATCTTGTTCCAGTTTTGAATAAAATGATTATTAAATTTTTTAAATTTATTCAACATATAATTTATAATCATTTATGATAGAAATAAAGTAAGAATATAGTTTAATACTGTAATATAAATGTATGCTTATGATACGTTTTTCTTTCATTCTAATTATTTTCGAAACTCACAAATAAAAATATCTTTTAAATTAATAAAAAACATTTGAAATTTCTTTAATTAAATATTTCTGTTGAAATTATCACAAAAATTATGATAGATTAAAATGAAATTTAAGAAATAAATAGGTTTTTATATATTAGCTTAAAGGATATTATAAATTAAGTAAGGAAATACATAATAATTTAATTGTACATCATTTGAAATTAAATTCTTTTTATAGTTTATTATTTTAACCTCAATGTTTATTATAAAAAACATCTTTAACTAGATCAAAACTGAAATAATCTAGTTTTTAGCTGATATGTATACGACTTAACTAACCAAATAGTGGTCTACTTGTAATTATGAATATAAAGACTATTTTGTAAATATTATTCGTGATACATTATACAACATTTAAATATATTTTTTATTTTATATGTTTTGGTCAATATATAATTTTTACTAAATTTAAAATAAGCGGTTTTAGATAAAATATTATAGACTTTTAAATATTCATTCTCAATTACTGAAAATCTTTTACAAGCTAATTTTAGGATAATCGTTTATTGTAACACGTTTTTTGATCCTAAGTAATGAGTCAACTATCTGAAAAATCTAAACGTAGTTGTTTCAAAAGTATGAGCTAGCGGATCTTTTAAGAAATGTTTCAAACAAATTGGTAGTTAATATATATAATCATATGAACAAGTTCTAAAAATTTTAGTTGGTTCAGATAATTATATGAACTTGTTTAAGGAACATGCTTTTAAAAGGGGATTATAGGCATTTTCTCCTATTTTAGCTTCGGTACTTCAAATAATTGGGTAATATAATCTCCTTTGATATCACCTGTTTCACAGTCTATAATTATGGAATCAATCATCAACTTTGAATTTCAGAATTAGATTGCTATAAGGATTGCTGAAACTTTAAAAATAATCAGACTTAATATACATAGTAATGTTATATAATGCAAAAATGAAACAATTAACAAGTTCTTCTCTTAATTTTAGCAATATGTCAAAATCGTTCATTATTATTTAATTGCAAAATTACTTTTGTCCAATGTATGTAACTCAAAATTAATCCAAGTAAAATATTGTCCACGATCAATTTCTTATTCGATCACTTCGTTAAACAATTAACATTAATGTTAGTTAATGTTAACAATTCATTCAGACATTAAACTATTCATTCAGACATTAAATTATTCATTCAAACTTCATTAAACATAATGTTTGTTATTTAATGAAGTGATCTAAAAAAAAAAAAGTTGATACTTTACTTTCATTAATTTTTTTTTAAGTTACATATATTGGGAGAAGGTACTTTTACAATTAAATTAATTAAAAATTTATTTTAAACAAAAAATAAATTTATTTTTGCTTTTTTTTTAAATTACATTAATTAAATTAAATTAATTAATTTTACTTAAATTTTAAAAGTAAAGATTTTAAGTATAAATTATTTTTATATTAAAAAAATATAATAAAAAACAAGTCTTTTGATAGCAAAAACTGAGTACATCTTAAAATTATTTGTTTGCTTCTGAAGTAATTATGCATTGCTGAAAAATGGACTAATAATTGTATATATTTTGACTTACTGAAATACAAATATAGAAATTTTAATTTTCTAAGTAAATTTGTATACTTATTTAAAAATAAAGTGATAAAATAACGTATATAAATATTTAGGTAACAATGTTAATTAAATCTGCAATATTTTATAACAAAAAAAAATAAATTTTAAAATTATAACTCATTTATAATACAATTTAATTACTTTTTTTGTTTTTCTTATTATGATTTACTCTATAATCTTTATGTATGTAATCTTCTAAATTTATAAAGATTTTTTAATATATGCTTACGATGTAATCATACAACGTTGCATAAAATATAATTCAGAATGTTAGCGATTTTTTAAAAACTCACTTAACTCAAAGTTTCAAATCTCTTGGCTTTTTAAAAGACTGATTGAAAGGAGTTATAATTTTTTTTTGAATGAAATTCTTTTTTTTATTGTAAAGCATAATTTATGGTCAGATTTAATTTTACAAACTTAATTTTAAATTAAAACAATTGATTTGAAATTTATATCTCTGGTATCATTATCTATATATTCAGTATTTTACATTTCTTATTCAATAAATTAAATCTATGTAATTTTATAGTGATTTACTCTATAACTTTTATGTATAATCTTCTAAATTAATGAATATTATTTTAATATATGTTTACAGTGCATAAAATATATTTCAGAATGTTAATACTTTTTAAAAATTCACATAACGCAAATTTTCAAATCTCTTGACTTAAAAAGAGTTATAATTTTTTTTTTTTTTTATTCAAATTCTTTTTTTTTAATTGTAAAGTATGTCATTGTCAGATTTAATTTACAAAAATATTTTTAAATTAAAAATAATTGATTTAAAATTTATATCTCTGGTATCATTATCTATATATTCAGTATTTTATACTTCCTATTTAATTAATTAAATCGACGTAAATTAACTAATAGTATCTTTAAAAACTTCTAAATAATATATCATGGATTGTGAAAAAAAGGGGTTTTAATAAAATATTTATCTAAAAGATTTTAAACTTAGTGATAAAGGATTATTTTAAAAAATTCTTCTTACAATTCAAAAATAAAAAAAAAAATTAAAGAATGGCAGTTTAGAGTGCAATTTGGATAATAAATAAGCTTTTAGTGTATTAAGTTTTATTTATAAAATTCAGGGTTATATACTTCTTTTCTTACAATTTGGTACAAAAAAAAAAAAAAAAAAAAAACTGAAGTAGTACATTAAATTGATGCAGAAGATTGTTAAAATATTCCATTAGGAAATTAAACTATGGAAATGTAACTTGGTGAAAATTAATGACTCTTTCCACAGAATACAGAATAAAATGCAAATTTAAAAATTGTAGATGAGGAAATATTCACTTTGAAACTCAATGCATGTCGTTTCTAACATTCTGAACCAATATTTTAATCAAAATTTATTCAATTCCGATCGTCAAATATCTAACTGATTCATTTTTGTTATGTCATTAGAAAAGAACAGTATTGACTAGATTCCCAATCTCATGACTTGAATAAATTTATTTAAACAAAGTAATATATTTTCATATAAATAGAAAAAGAAATGACAGAATTTTGCTGCTGAATACATATTTAACAAAAATATCCTTCCAAGTGAAGAACTTTAATAATACAGCCTCAAAATATATTTTTAACAAGAAAAGTAATAAAAAAAAATTGTACTCAACTTATTACTTAAATTACTAGATTGATTGACAAAATATCATTAATTACAATTTTAAAATTCAATATTTAATAAATATCCAACATTATTATGTCTAAAAGTATATTTTTCGATTTATATTATTTTTCTTCATATAATTTTTTTTTTCAATGACAAATAAAATTTTTCGAAAAATTTCATTCATAAATATTTTAAAGTTATTTAACTTACGATATAATTGCAATAAAAGGAGTTTTGAGACTGATCAAAGGAGAATCTAATTATAGATAAAATTAAGTACTTAAATATTTATAAACTTGCAGATATCTAAAGTTATTTTTCTAACATAGAATGATCTTCGATATTTCTATGAAAAGTTTAAAAGCATCAATTATAAAGTCAAGAAACTTTATGGATATGAATATCATTAATGGCTTTAATGGTTTATGAATATTAGATGGTTTATGAATATCATTAATTTTGAAAATTTCTATTTAGTATTAAACATTCCCCCTTAATAGTTCAAATTTTTTGTACATTTTCGTTAATATTTTATAGTATTACATAATTTAAATTAACCTTATCCCTTTATTTTTCAAAATTAGATTAAAATTATATTAATTTAGTCAACGATTCGATTAAACTTCAACATAATTTTATATGTGAAGATGTTTAAAAATTTTAAAAATATTTTTTTTTTTTTTTTTAATTTATTACAAAAAATTAGTATTTAAAATTTTAGGTATTATAGTCAATTGTAATATCAGTCACGAAAAAAAAATAAATTACAGCTTACAATAAAATCTGAGTATGTAATTTTAAAAAAAACCATATTTTATGTCAATTGTATAATTAATCATATAATTAAATTGCTTTAAAACCCAACAGCATCTCAACTGAAATAATAATAAATTGAAACCCAACAGTTTTTTTTCTCAACTGAAATAAAAAATTTAACGATTAAATCAACGTTTGAAAAAAAAAAAAAAGTCACCCCATCCCACATAAAAAATTAAGACATTTCTTTGTGAATAAAATAATAGATCCGAGGAATGTCTATTAAAAAAAGAATTAGATAGATTTAACAAATGATAATTAGTTGAAATGCTTAACAATTTTGTATATAAAAAAATTCATTTTATTAAAAAATAGTTTAACTAATATATTATTTACATAGCACTTTGAAAAGCTATTATTACAAAATTGTAAGGGTTACAACAAAAGTTAAAGCATGTCTTATACAGATTAAATATAAGCAACTGTAAGACTTAAATGCACAATTTTTTAGAAAAATTCCTCAAAAATAAAGTGCAAATTTAGATTTTCACATTTTATAGTTTTTTTACTTTATGATTTTTAAATAACTTTAAATTTAATTAAACATTAATTTATAAATTGCTTTTCATTTATTTTTATATATTTCTCTCGGATTAATATTTAATTAAATATTTTCAAAAAGTAACACGAGCAAAAATAAATAAAAAAAATTAAGTGTGCAATATTTTTATAATAGCATCAATTTAGTAACGTATATAAGTAACATTAGTACATAAATGTTAACAATATTCGTCTTAAGTAAGATTAAAAATACAATATAATTTTTATTCTCCAAAATTTAATCAGAAAAATAATTAAATATTAATAACATTTTTAAATTCTGAATTTAAAGATACCATTTGTACAACTGAAGCATTGAATGCATAATTTTTTTGGACACACTTCTCTCAAAATAAAGTGTAAATTTAGATATTTCGAGTTCTATTGTTTTTTACTTCATAAATTTAAAAAGAAGCTTTAAATTTAAAAAAGTAAAAGATTTTAATGTTTCATTTAATCAAGAACTTTAATTTCTAAATATTTTCAAATTAATATTTCATTATTCAAAATATTTTCAAAAAGTAATAATTATTCAACAATTTGACGTTTAATAATACGTGCAAAAATAAATCAAAAATTAAGTATGCAGTATTTTAGTAACAACATCAATTAAATACCATATATAAGTAACTTTTTACATAAAAGTTAACAATATTCATTTTACTTACGATTAAAATACATAATTTTTATTACGCCAAAATATATTCAGGAAAATAATTAAATATTAATAATATTTTTAAATATATAATTAATATTTTATTTATAAATATTTTCAAAAAGTAATAGTTATTCAACAATTTAATGTTTTATAACAAGAGTAAAATAAAAAATTAAGTGTACAGTATTTTAGTAAGAGTATCAATTTAGTAACATATATAAAAATAAATATATAAGATATGTATTATAACTTTAGTATATAAAAGAGTACAATACTCATCTTACTTAAGATTAAAAATACAAAATAATTTCTATTCCTCAAAATTTATCCAGAAAATAATTAAATATTTAATATTTATATATTTAATATTAATTAATTATATATATATATATATATTTAATTTAATATATATTTTAAAAATCTGAACGCGAAGATATCAATTATTTGACATTTGTAGATTATTTGTATTTTTAATTTCATTTTTATAAGAGACTTATACATGGAATATCTAGAAGAGACAGAAAAAAAAAGTTATTTAGAAGTAAATAACACTTACCAGATTTCTGTGTAATGCATATTCGTCGAACGTGCTTTTCTGAAATGGTTATCGCTGACATGTTTAACAGTGAAATGAAAAAGGGTTCTGAGTGTCGAAGGGGTAAATAGATATGATGAAGGGGCGACAGGAGGGGGCTTTTAGGCAGTGGGCCCCACTAGTTCAACGACCCACCCTATGCGACCTTCGGTTTAAAGTCACCTTCTACTCCCCAATCAGGCTACAGGGAAAAGGTGACAGTGAAGGTCACTCAGACTTTTAAAGCACTTTTAATTCAAATTTTAGTTTAAAAATTAAATATGTATGCATTATTAAAATGTATATAACGTTATTAAATATTTAGTTATATTAAATATTTTGAAAAAAAGAATTACAATTATTATTATTTTTTTTTTTTAAATTAAGAAATAATTCAAAATATAATTTAACGAATTTATATTGTTTGTAACAAAAAATAATTTTTAAAAATAAAAATAATATATATATATATATATATATACAATATCAAAATATATATAATGTTATTATTAAATATACAATTGCATTAAATAATGAAAAAAAGAATTAAATTATTATTTTTATTTTTAAATTAAGAATTAATTCGAAATATAGTTCAACTGAATTTTTATTGTTTGTAATAAAAATTTGTCCAAATATCAATATTAGGGAAAATCTGTTACTGTTGAAAAAAAATATTTAAATATTTTTCAGTACTTAAAACGTGTTAAAAAAGAATCTTAATTTTTATTTATTTATAAATATGCTCTAAATTATTTATTTTTTATAATTAGCCGTAATTAATATTTAAACAGAATTGCATAAATGATCTAAATTGTATTCAAATTTACGATGACGGATAGTATTTAAATTCAATATTAAAAATTATATCAAATAATACACTAAAATTTTAAAACTTAGAATTATAATAAACTTAACATATTTTTAAAATTACTCATTCTTTTTTAATTATTTATATTTTAAATAAATCATAAATATAAATTTAAAATATCAATCAATATCAATATCATAGTACAAAATCACAATTATACAATTCAATAAACAAAATCTTCTCTGATTGACAATAAGAATTTTATTTTCAAAATATTGATTGATGATAATATAAAAATATTATTTGCGTGTATTTTATTAAGCATATATTAACCACATTTCACTGATTGGTTATGATTTCAGCTCAACTGAATATAGTAATAAATTATTATTTCACAATTTTAAACATCTGTAAAAATTATTACTAAATAACTACTCAGTATCATATCTAGAACTTGATATTAACTTAAAAACTGTAGTTAACATCACCCATTTTAATTTATTATTCATTATTTAATTAATTAAAATAATAACATTATTAAATATTTAACTTAATATCTATTAACTTATTAATTATTAATTAATATAATATCTAGAAATTGCTAATAAATTTTGAATAGAAATCTTATGTAAAAATAAATTGAAAAACAAATGAAGAAAAAAAAAAAAAAGCATACAAAATGTTTTGAAAATACAGGTAAATTTTTATTAAATAAATTATCCGTTTAGAACATAAAGTTTATTAAAATTTAAAATTTTAATATACTATATTTTGCTTTTTGTATTTGATTTAAAATTGTATTATTTTTATAATATTCAAATTAATGAGACCGTAGCTTTAAAATTAATATATGTGGATATCTAAATTTTATCTTAAAAATCTTTTTTTTTTTTTAATTTAATCTTTTTTTTTTTTGTTTTTATTTTTGTGAAATGCAGCAGATGCTCTTCATTTCCCAAGATAAAGCAAACGTATAGCTTAGAATATTACTGTGTCCAAAAAAGTAAGTTCAAAGTATGTCCAAAGTAAATTTTGAAATGTCTCTTCAGTCGACTCAAAACAGTGTCCCCCGGAGTGGTCTTTTGAGTTTAGGGAATAGCCAAAAGTAGCACGATGCTAAACCAGGTGAATACGGTGGTTGTGGAACGATATGGCTTTCATTTTTTGGCGAAAAGTCATCGAAAGAATCAATACAGTGTCAGTTGGCGCATTCTCTGTGTTTTCGGTACCAATCAAGATTTGACGCGTTTGAGGCCCAAAACAACTTTTAAAAAATGGAATTTGAAATTCCAACATCATCAGCAAGGTCTCTAATTGTAAATCGACGGTCTGCAAGTGCAAATCTTTAATTTTTGGACGTGAGCTTCGTCGGTTGAGGGGTTGATGGTCGACCAGAGGGCTCTTCGTCTTCAACGCATTCTTTGCCTTCTTTGAATTGTTTTTACCACTTCTAAACATTTCTTTCCGATATAGGAATGCTCACCGAATGCCTTCGCAACATTCTATACGTTTCCGCAAAAAAAAATTTAGTGTAAGTTCTTGCTCAATTAATTCAGACATTTCAAAAATCGCCGGAATCAGTTTAGCGTCTCACAAAACAAAGCGTAACTACAACACTAATGAATATTTTGACGTAAAATTTCATAGGGATGTGAAGTACAGTATAAACAACCTAAAAGAAAAAAAAAAATTGAAATACCATATACCCGGTAAATTTGAATTGAAAATTGGTCTTACTTTTGGACACAGTAGTATGTGATGCTAAATTTAATCTTAAAAACTTCGCAAAAAATGTGTTTATTTATTTATTTAATTTTTTTCATTATTTTTTTATTTTGTGAAATGTAGCAGATGCTTTTCATTTCCCAAGATGAAGCAACGTATAGCTTAGAATAGATGATACTGTTGCTAAGCAACCGCGCAAGTTGCAGAATTGTTTGACTTTGCAGCTTCTTGAGTGCTCTTTTTTACTCTCTGATGCCATCTAGCGAGAAAAACTCTTTCTTGAGAAAAATAGCTAGTTTTTTTCCTTTGAATTAGTGTGGTAGAAAGATAAACATTTCACGAGAAGAATAAAATATGAGAAGAAATTTTTAAGCAGCGTGTTTTTGGAGAAAACAAACAATTAATCAAAATTTTCATAATGAAATTAATAATACAATTGTGGTAAATAAAATTTATTTTACATTAAACTTAAATTAACTTTTTTTAACAAAGTTAATATTTTTATTTTCATTTATTACAACATCAAAAAAAAAAAAATCTTTATAATATGTGAAAGTACATTATAGAAACAATTTTTATAATTTTTGTCAAGTTGTATTTACAATAGTTACAATAAGCGAAATGTTATACTTCATAATATTGTAGTTACAATAAATGAAAAATAATGAAAGTTGTTTATGTTTTAATACCGAAATAATTGAAATTATAAGTCAAGTGCAAGAATTTTGTTAATTTAGAAGAAATTATTTGATAGTTTTGAAACATAGTGGACGATTCGAGCCTGTTCTATAAATTGAAATATATATTATCAATTTAACCGGAAATAAATAAAATTATAAGTCAAATGCAAAAAATTTTGTTATTTAGGTGAAATTGTGTGATGGTTTTTTGAAAAATAATTGATTGATCAGAGCCTCTTCTATAAATAAGAATATATATTATCAATTTAACAATCTTAATTTATAAAATAATATGTCATTCTTAATTTATCTGTTATTTTATCTTAATTCTAGTATAATGATGTACAGAATACTATTGAGTTTTACAATAAATGACAATATATCTTTAGAGCACTTTTTTTTTTTTTTTTCCCTTTAAATATTTTTAGGCAATTTTACAATAAGCGAAATGTTATAGTTAATAATGTTGTAGTTACAATAATAAAATTCTTTATATATAATACGAAAATAATTAAAATAATAATTCAAATGCAAGAATTCTGTTGTTTAGGTGAAATTATTTGATGGTTTTGAGAAATATTTGAGCCTGTTCTATAAATAAGAATATATATTATCAATTTAACATTGTTAATCTATAAAATACTACGACATTCTTAATTTTTTATCTGTTATTTATCTTAATTCTAGTAATATAATCTGCAGTTATACTATTGAGCTTTACAGTAAAGGACAGTATATGTTTAGGGCAATTTTGTTTAAAATTATATTTATTTAAAGTTGTATTTCATTGACAATTTTTAGAGAATTCTCAATGCATTTTAATCAGATTTTATACATTTTAAAACCGCCTGTATTAAATTTTGTACTTAATTTGTTTTCTTTTTAATATAAGCTTTATTTTTTAAATAACTTTTACTAATTATGAAATTTTGATCCTTTTGTATAATTTTATAATTTCAGAATTTACTTTTGTGTTCAGTTTTATTTCTGAAAAAATTATTTTTGTATAATTATATAAATGAATTTAATTTAATTGATGATTTTTTTCTCAAACAAATAAATTGATAAAAGAAATTATTGCGGTTTTTAATTGCTGTTTTGTAATAATAATTCCTTTGATTAAAAAAAAATATATTTATGCACAACATGATCTACATTATTGAAGATAAATACTACCTTGTTCGGAGGAATATTTTTTAAAGTCTTAAAAATATTTGTTGTTTTACTGTTTATTATTGAAGACATAAATTAGAAATTATATCTTTTTTTTTTTTTTATAGCACATAATATTATTAATGCAATTTAATTATTTATATACTATTTCAAAATGTAATGTTGTTTATTATAGAAACATCAGAAAAAAATTAAAAAGGTTAAAAAACGTTTATTTGTGACCACAGAGTATCTTGTAGGACATTTACTGTATCTACCGCGGCTACTATAGCAGCCACGCGCTGTAGTGACGTCATATTGTGTAGGATGGGTAGCCTTGGGTCGCTCATTTTTTTTATGCTGTTTTTTTGCGGGTAGAAAAAAAAAAAAAGGTGAATGAACTACTGGAAATAGGGTTGTGGGTACTCTTTTTCAGGGTCATCTGTAGATGGGGTAAAGTATGTTAAAAGTATAATAGTTATTGGTACAAAACGGGTTATTGTCAGTGTTGGTTATTATTGTTATTATTTCTATTGATTTATTTTATTTTAATTAATTTAGTTTTATTTAATTATTTTGTTTTACAGTATGATTTTTGCTTAAGATACGACTATTTTTATTTCATTTTAATTTTACATTCAATAATTTAATTTTACATAAAATGCTAATTTAGTAAGTGCAATGAAATGCAATTACATTCATATATATTTCATTTATTTATTGACTTTTTAAAAAGTGATACACAATATAATTTAAAATTTTTTTCTATTGTAATCTAATTTTTCGTAAATTGAAGGAAAGGGTAATTATTTATAATAAAATTTTTTAAATTAATAACAGAGTTAATGTTTAAAAATATTAATTTTAATGTAATAATCTTAAATACCAAATTATTTTTTATAGGTTACATGTAATACCAACTTTCCAACAGAGAATGATTTGAAAACAAAAAAATATCATCTTAAAATAAAACTATAGAAATAACGATAAAAGCTGCATTTGTTGCTAGCTAATAACAAACGTAAATTTATAAAGAATTCAATTTAATATACTAATATTTAAGAGATAAATTTAAAAGATATCTTTTAATTCATTGACATCAAAAGATACATACAAGAAATGGTCCATATTTGAATGTGAAGAAATTGAAATTAATTTATAAACATGCTAATCAGGTATATATATATATATATATATATATATAAATAATATGTATATATATATAATATATAATATATATATATATATATATATGGCAATGCATTAATTTCTTAACTTTTTAAGATTGTGAAATTTATAATTTTGATTAAAAATTATGTATATTCCTTAGACATTTTTTTTAAAATTAGTATTTTTTTTTTTATTGTGTAAAATTAATATTTTTATTATTTTTTAAAAAAAAATACACATGAACAGAAATGCCTCCTTTAGTTTGATTTTACCTAAAAATCGCATTGCAAAACGAATTTATTAATAGCTTCAATAATTTATAATATATTAAAAATTATTGAATAAATTTATTTAGAAATAAATATGATTTTGACTTTTAAAAAATGAAGAAATGTTAAATTATTACCCTGCCAACAAGAGATATAAAATCATACACGGCCATATTTAAAAAAAAAAAAAAAAAAGATATCTACATCATAATGATATCTACACTTAAAACTTGTTTAGAAACTTTATTTATTTTATAAGTAGACAACAAAATGACTGACAAAATCTAATAAAATATCATATTTAACTTGTTTTTATACCTCATTAAAATAAACTGTTTCTACATTTTAAACGACAAATATATTTTACTTGATAAAGTCCTCAAAATTCATTACTGAAAACATTACTTAACAAGGCCTCTTGACTTAGCTTTTAAAAACTAGGCACTTAAGTATTATTTCTGTTTACTTTTATTATTTTCTCATTAGAATTTTCATCGAAAGATAGTTAAATATAAAATTAAATTAAATAAACAGCAAAATTTAAAATTATTCTTGAAGAACTGCATGAGGCTGTTAGGATAAAATATGTAATTAGATAATACAAAAATATGTTTTTCTATCAGATTTCTTTATCGAAAAATTGACATTTTAATCTAATAAAATTTTCTAGACTTTCCCTTTATTATATAGTTTTAAAATTTAAATTTAATTATATTCAACTCAAATTAAATGCTCCTTTTAAAATTAATAATTATTTTACAAAAATATAACAGGACAATTGATTAATAATCTTATAAATTTTATATTAATTTTATTATTCATTCTTCCCTCTTTATATATAAATTTAATTTAATATAAAATAATTTTAGAATATTTCTTCAAATAAGAACTAAAAGCAAGTACTCAAAAATCTTATATGTTTGCCCTTTTAACACTTTCAAAATATATTGTAATTTTATTTTATTTAATATCCATATTTCAAATTTAAGAAATGACAAAGTAAAATTAAATTAAGTTTGAATCCTAATCGTCAACAATATTTGATTTTTAGTAGCCTTACCATAGACCAAAATAGTTTTAAATTAAGTCTAAAAAAACTCAGTCGACGACTAGTGTATTAATAATTTGCTTTTCTCTTTTAATTAGCTAATGTAATATTGTAATAATTAGCTAATGTAATATTGTAATAATTAGCTAATGTAATATTGTAATAATTAGTTAATGTATTATTGTAATTTTATTTTATTTAATACCCATATTTCAAACTTAAGAAATAATACAGTAAAATTAAATTAAGTTTGAATTTCAATCGTCAACAATATTTGCTTTTTTTTAATTGCCTTACCGTAGACCAAAATAGTTTTAAATTAAGTCTACAAAACTCAGTCGACGACTCGTTCAACAATTTGCTTTTCTATTCTAATTAGCTAATGTAATATTGTAATTTTATTTTATTTAGTATCCATATTTCAAACTTAACAAATAACAAAGTAAAATTAAATGAAGTTAGAATCTCAATCGTCAACAATTTTTGATTGTTTAGTAGCCTTACCATAGACCAAAATAGTTTTAAATTAAGTCTAAAAACTCAGTCGACGACTCGTTTAACAACTTGCTTTTCTATTTTAATTAACTAATGTACTAATATTGTAATAATTAGCTAATGTAATAGTGTAATTTTATTTGATTTAATATCCATATTTCAAACTTAAGAAATAATACAGTAAAATTAAATTAAGTTTGAATCTCAATCGTCAACAATATTTGATTTTTAGTAGCCTTACCATAGACCAAAATAGTTTTAAATTAAGTCTAAAAAACTCAGTCGACGACTAGTGTATTAATAATTTGCTTTTCTCTTTTTAATTAGCTAATGTAATATTGTAATAATTAGCTAATGTAATATTGTAATAATTAGCTAATGTAATATTGTAATAATTAGTTAATGTATTATTGTAATTTTATTTTATTTAATACCCATATTTCAAACTTAAGAAATAATACAGTAAAATTAAATTAAGTTTGAATTTCAATCGTCAACAATATTTGCTTTTTTAATTGCCTTACCGTAGACCAAAATAGTTTTAAATTAAGTCTACAAAACTCAGTCGACGACTCGTTCAACAATTTGCTTTTCTATTCTAATTAGCTAATGTAATATTGTAATTTTATTTTATTTAGTATCCATATTTCAAACTTAACAAATAACAAAGTAAAATTAAATGAAGTTAGAATCTCAATCGTCAACAATTTTTGATTGTTTAGTAGCCTTACCATAGACCAAAATAGTTTTAAATTAAGTCTAAAAAACTCAGTCGACGACTCGTTTAACAACTTGCTTTTCTATTTTAATTAACTAATGTACTAATATTGTAATAATTAGCTAATGTAATAGTGTAATTTTATTTGATTTAATATCCATATTTCAAACTTAAGAAATAATACAGTAAAATTAAATTAAGTTTGAATCTCAATCGTCAACAATATTTGATTTTTAGTAGCCTTACCATAGACCAAAATAGTTTTAAATTAAGTCTAAAAACTCAGTCGACGACTAGTGTATTAATAATTTGCTTTTCTCTTTTAATTAGCTAATGTAATATTGTAATAATTAGCTAATGTAATATTGTAATAATTAGCTAATGTAATATTGTAATAATTAGTTAATGTATTATTGTAATTTTATTTTATTTAATACCCATATTTCAAACTTAAGAAATAATACAGTAAAATTAAATTAAGTTTGAATTTCAATCGTCAACAATATTTGCTTTTTTAATTGCCTTACCGTAGACCAAAAAATAGTTTTAAATTAAGTCTACAAAACTCAGTCGACGACTCGTTCAACAATTTGCTTTTCTATTCTAATTAGCTAATGTAATATTGTAATTTTATTTTATTTAGTATCCATATTTCAAACTTAACAAATAACAAAGTAAAATTAAATGAAGTTAGAATCTCAATCGTCAACAATTTTTGATTGTTTAGTAGCCTTACCATAGACCAAAATAGTTTTAAATTAAGTCTAAAAAACTCAGTCGACGACTCGTTTAACAACTTGCTTTTCTATTTTAATTAACTAATGTACTAATATTGTAATAATTAGCTAATGTAATAGTGTAATTTTATTTGATTTAATATCCATATTTCAAACTTAAGAAATAATACAGTAAAATTAAATTAAGTTTGAATCTCAATCGTCAACAATATTTGATTTTTTAGTAGCCTTACCATAGACCAAAATAGTTAATTAATTCTAAAAACTCAGACGACGACTCGTGTATTAATAACTTGCTTTCCTCTTTTAATTAGCTAATGTAATATTGTAACAATTAGCTAATGTAATATTGTAATTTTATTTTATTTAATATCCATTATTTTATTTAATATCCATTATTTTATTTAATATCCATATTTCAAGAATTGACAAAGTTAAATTAAAGTAAGTTTGAATCTCAATCGTCAACAATATTTGATTTTTTAATTGCCTTACCATAGACCAAAATAATTTTAAATTAAGTCTGAAAACTCAGTCGACGACTAGTGTATTAATAACTTGCTTTCCTATTTTAATTAGCTAATGTAATATTGTAATTTTATTTTATTTAATATCCATATTTCAAACTTAAGAAATGACAAAGTAAAAATAAAATTAGGTTTGAATTTCAATCGTCAACAACATTTGGTTTTTTAGTAGCATTACCATAGACCAAAACAGTTTTAAATTAAGTCTAAAAACTCAGTCGAAGACTCGTGTGTTAATAACTTGCTTTCTCTTTTTAATTAGCTAATGTAATATTGTAATAATTAGCTAATGTAATATTATAATTTTATTTTATTTAATATTTCAAACCATATTGTAATTTTATTATTTAATATTTCAAACCATATTGTAATTTTATTATTTAATATTTCAAACCATATTGTATTTTATTGTAATTTTATTATTTTATTATTTTTTATTGCCATATTTCAAACTTAAGAAATGACAAAGTAAAATTAAATTAAGTTTGAATCTCAATCGTCAACAATATTTGATTTTTAGTAGCCTTACCATAGACCAAAATTGTTTTAAATTAAGTCTAAAAAACTCAACGACTCATGTAACTTGCTTTCCTCTTTTAATTAGCTAATGTAAACTGAAGGTTTCATTTTAGATAAGATAGAGAGCAGATAGAGTAGAGATGAAACTGTGTCAGTAGGCGATGGATGCGGGCTTCGACATGACGTCATCCATCAATCCATTGCCCTTTAGGAGCCGTTTTCATGGTTCGGACAAATAAAATGATGAGTGGGGTTGGGAGTGACCTTCAATTTTTTTCAAAGGGCGAGGGAGGTGAATGAACCTGCAAGTTGAAGGACGTTTACATGAGGGAGAGGGGCGGTTTAACAACGGTTTAAAATGTAAAATTCAATTTTTTATGTTGTGGGGAATCGTTGTATGAAGTTTTAAAAGATGGTTAAAATGATATAAAATTTTTTTTTATTATTAATATTTTTTTTTAATTTACAAAATTGTTTTTCCATAATATTATTATGGATAATGGTTAATTTGTTTAAATTGCACAGTATGAACTTTTCACTAAGAGAAATATCTGAAAGGATAAAACACATAGAAGATAAGGACACGGACTCACTAATATATTTTTTATTGAATCACTTCATAAAATTTTAATGCTTATGAAAAATTTGGTTAGAAATTTAAGTAAATTATTTTTTAACAATTATAAATTTTTTTTCAAAGTTTAAAGTTTTTAAAAAGAAGTTTAAAGTGTTCTATTTAAAAATATTTATTTTTGTAGAAATTTAATTTTTTGTTTTCATAATATTATGGTGGATAATAGTTGTTTTGTTTTAAAAGAACAGTATGAATTTTACAACAAGAGAAACATCTGAAAGGGAAAAGCATAAAAATAGATAAAGACACACTCAGTAATATATTTTTTTCTTAATAAAATTACATTGCTTATTTAAAAAAATTTGCTTAGAAATTTTAGCAAATTATTTTGTAACAATGATAATTATTTTTCAAAGTTTAAAGTTTTTAAAAAATGTAAAGTGTTCTAATTATAATATGTAATCGGTTTAAATCACAGTTCATTTGCAGAAAAACTATATTCTTGTTATATAAAACCCTTATTAGATATATGTTGATCTATGGCTCTGATACATGGGCTTTGGCAAGATCTGATGAGGCACATTTGGGCTTATTTGAGCTGAAGATTTTAATGGTTATTCTTGGAAGTGATTGTTGGAGAAGACGATAGAATGCAGAAATTTATAAATGCTATAAAGATCCAGATATTATAAAATTTATTAAGATCAATAGATTAAACGGGTCTGTTCATGTATTTAGAATGAATAACTTAAACCCTGTAAAGAGCTCGTTTGGCAAAGCCACAGGGACAAAGAGGAAGAGGACGACCCAAGTTGCGATGGACAAACGCAGTTGAAAAAGATTTTGCTGTACGAAAATTAAGAATAGGACGACCATTGTCACCCAGAGGAATGCATAGAAATCTCTTCAAAGGAAAAATTTGGCGCAACATGGGTTGTCATGCTATTGATAATGATGAATTAAAATATGTATTTTAAAAGCATTATCAGAAATTAGTTTATTATAAAATTAAAATGGGATATTACTTGTAATGTTTAAAATGAATTTTTTTTTTAGAATATTTATGTTAATATTTAAATTTTGGAATCCAGATTATTGTTAAAATGAAAATGTTTCATGGTATTAAAAAGAAAGGCATATTAATCTTGCTATATTATTTTATTTAAAACAAAAGAAGAATTAAATATGAATAGAAAAAGTGAGAAAAATATTTCTTCTTTTAAAACAAAATAAATATACTTTTTTTTTTATGTATCATCATTTCCATTTATCATGTATCAATTTTTTTTTTTGTCATGTATATGCAATATAATATATCATGCATAATCATATTAATGATATCATGCATATATAATGATATAACACTTAAAGTATTGATATATATATATACTTGTTTATACTAACAAATATAAATTCTCGATTAGTACAGAATATTTACAAAAATTTTTTTAGGTGTAGTGGTGAAGGGAAACAAAATTTTACTATGGGTGAATGATTACCTGGTGATATAATTATTAAGTAAGTATGTTTTAATTTTTTTTTTTCCTTTCTAACGTTTTGAATTTTCCTTTTTTTTAAAAATTGTTTTGTGATATTGAAATCTAATTAAAGTTCGTTTTTTATTTATTTTATGTACGTCATTTTATAACATAAAGAGATTTCTCATTTCTTTTAAATGCAATAATATCTTTTATATTGTTTATTTCCCTCTTTTGTAAGTTTATTATTGAAATTATTCGACAAAAAATTTATAATTTGATAAAAAGAACATTAAAATCTATTTAAAATTTTGATTTAAAGAAATATATAAAGAATCTCAAGTGTAGTAAATAGTTTTATATATTATATATTTTTAAAGTATTTTCAACGTAAATGCTTAACTTCATTTATAATATATATTTATATATATATATATATACATACTTAAATTATTGTTTCATATATAAATTTTTTTTTTTCTTTTAATACGTTATAAAGTAAGTTTCAGTTAAGATACTTATATCTTGTAAAGTCTCGATGCTAGTGTGATATTTTCTAATAAAAAAATTGTTCCTTTGTTGTTCAAAATACTTACTTCAAAAATAATAATTAATTTAAGATAAGTTTAAAAATTTTATTGTTTTGTACAAAAAAAAAAAGGAATATAATTAAATTTTGAAAATTAAATATACAGGACCAAATATTTTTTAATAAACAAGCTTTAAATATAATTAAATTTCAGACATTTTAAGCATTTGTTGTTTTATTTATTTAAAACGTTTGCGCTTTTAAAATTATGTTATTTTTTTATTTTAAACATTTTTTTCCCTTTAAATATATTTTTAAAAAATTAACATTTTTTTATTGTTTGAAATTTTTTTTAAAAAGTTTATAAATTGTCTGAGCACTGCAATGTTTAATTAAAAAATAAATCGTTTTGGCTTTTAAATAAAAAAACAAGATTTGTATAATGAATATTTCCTGAAATTAAGATTTTTGCAGAATTTTTTTTTCTTATGAATTTATTGTTAATACAATAGAATCAAGATTATAAAAGGGGCCCCATGATATTTTCATATGGCAACTAGATATGAAAAACAGCTGTGACATTTCTCTGAAGATATTTTTCTTTGTTTTGTTATTAATTTAATGCTACGTAATTAAAGTTTTTTTTATCATTTGAAGGGTAAAAAAGCAAATACAGTTTATGTATTTCCTGAAACAACTTAAGTAACAACGTAACATCAGCTTGGCCCCACTTGATAAAATAACACGATTTTCTTTTTGTTCTACAAAAATATATTGAGAATCCCTTTTATTATGGAAAATAAATCAACTTAGGAAATAAATTACTGTATAGAATACTTAGTAATAATTATAAAAAAATTGACAAAGACTGTTAAAGTAGTGTTTGTTGTGATCCATTATTCTTAAAGGGATATATTTATATATAGGATGTATAAATGTTGTGATAATGGTTAATAAAAATTATCATTAAATTAACAATGAAATATTTAGTATTCATTGTTCTTATTGATAAGTAATTAATTTATTAATTTTAAAACAATTTAAAATATATTGTTTCTTTTAAAATATTTCTACTTTAAATATTTTCTTTTTTTAAAAGATGATGTAAAAGTATAATTTATATTGTTTATTAAATTTTAATTATTTTCTTAAAATTCAATTAAAGATATGGTTTTTTAGTATAATATAAATTTGTTTAAAGAACATTTAAAAAAAGTTTAGAGACTATTTAAAATTAAATATAGAAATATTAATCAAGCTTTAAATTCATAACTATAGAATGACAAAAAAAAAAAAAAAAAAAAACACCTTAGCTATTTTTATTTAAAAATTGATTTTATCATTGTCATTTCAGAACTCTCGTTTAGAAAATGAATTTAATTTTTTTTATTTTAAAATAAAGTTATTATAAATTCTAAGAATGAATTCTCAAGAGCGAAAGTGAATTTCGAATGGAAGAAAATGTATTAAGAAAAATAAATCGAAATTTGCATAATACTGAGCATGAATAATAAAACTTCGAAAAAGAAAATCACTGCTTCGATTCTATATGGTAAAATTTATTTCTGACATTCGCAGATGATAAAAAAAAGAATTATAGTCATTGTACAATACAACAGTACTTTCAAAATAATGAAAAAAATGTACAATGTCAATGGAGACTTTTACTTTGTAAATCCTCGTAAAAATTAAAATGCAAATCGCATGACCTTGCTTTTCTTTTATGTTAAAGCTGGGAACGTTATTATTCTTTTTCCACCCTGTATCTTAGATTTGCGCGCCAAAAATGCATGCCAGTGACGTCATTTTCTTGAGAGAGGAGCTTTTCATCGGCGAGATTACGACGAGCAAAGCGGAAGTTGCAAGATCTGAGAAGCGTTTGTGCTCTCCGTACACTTAGAAATCTAGGGGTTATTTTGAATTGAAACGCGCCAAATTGCTTCGGAGGAAAAGTAACCATTTGGCGCACTTGGTTGGCGAATTTGTAATGCTAAATGTTGAAAACGCGCACAAAATCAAAATCTAATACAACATTTTGTTTTTTCTAATGCAGCTGGCAAACACTTAGACAGTTTGGCTTTGTATGCCTTAAGGCAAGCACTGCACAGATGTTACTCACTCTGCATTACCCAGGGGTCCCGTGTAACCTGAAGATAAGCCACGGACGCGAAGTAACAATGACCCCGCAACGTTCTACGATCCTATTAGGACCGGGACCTACGGTTTAAAGTGGATTCCGAACCACTACAAACATCCATGGCTCCGCCAGGACTCGAACCCGAAACCGTGGCACCGAGCGCCAGAGCGATAACCATTCAGACCATCTAATACAACGTGTAAGAATGCTTTTAATTATTTTGCTTCTAATGGAATTGTAAAAAAAAAAATTATAATTTTTTTTTCAAATTACTTTTTAGTAAATTCTTGAAGTTTACATGCGACTAAATATTACCTTTCTCAAAAGGCAAAACCTCCCATATACTCACATTCTTTGTCACAGGCTTAAGGTTTGGTTTGGTTTGTCGCTCTATGGTCGTTTTGTGCTAATTAGGCTAATTAGACCAGGACCTACAGTTTAACATGGTTTCCGAACCACTCACATTCATTCCACCGCCAGGATTAGAACCTGATGTCTATGGTGCCAAAGCGCCAGCCAATTGGCTATTAGGCCGCCACTGTCGTAAGGAGTCTGAATAGATGTTACGTATAATAAAGTGGTCTACAAATATGATAAATTCAAGAAAAACATGCAAATTGGCTTTGTAAAAAAGGGTTCTTAATCATAATCTTACCCAAATCCTCCCACCCATTTGTAATACATTTGCAATAAGATTCAGCTTTAAATCCATTTCGGCTTGCGTTGCAATTATTGCTTTTAGAAATGAATAGACTTGATGGCAATCGTGACAGAATGTGTATTCGTCTCGCATCGAGAAGAAATCTGTCGTGTTAGAATTTTTCTCCTTTGCCTCCCATGCAAGTTAGGTAGTTCTCTAAACATTTTCGCGAAACTCAAAATCTTTAACACATCAACAGTTGGTAGGTCAATAGCTAATCACAGTTTACAGCAGTAAACCACAAGATCCCATTGATGTAAAAACTAATAAAAAGAGCAGGGTTAATATCTTTTAAAAACTAATTATTCATTATATCTTATGCTTACTAATTCATTAGCAGGTTCCAGAATAAATAAAAAATGTCATCCTTAAATAAAGCTTGATTAAGTCATAAATGGCTTACTTGTTCATATTTTAAATCAGTTATTAATATAAAAAAAATAAAATTTATAATACAAACTAGATTGAATCTAATCTGTGCTAAATATAAATCAATTAAATTTAAATGCACACTTGTATTAATTGAAGAAAAAATTAGAACAACAAAAAAAAATAAATTTATGTTTATTAAAAGAAATTTGTACATTAAAAAAAAAAAAAAAGAAAGAAAATAACGGGCTTTTCACGATAGCAAAATATTATCTTTATGGTTGGTAAGAAGCATTCACAATGATTTTTTAATGCAGTATGTAAATGAATCTGCAAATAAATAATACAGCGGGAAAATAGTGCTTTATTTTCGGTTTACTTTAAATAAAAAAAATTTCACTTTTCAAAAACAAACCTCTAATTGCGTTCTGTCTTGTTGCTCAGTTACATATATATATTTTTTATAATGTGGGGATACATGTTTTCCATGTGCGTGTCCTTTAATGCACTACTGTATTCCCCGCCAGATACTAAGATCACAAGTCGCCGAACGTCAGCCAATCGGAAACGCGGATCACTCGCCCTCTCTGTCATCAGACTGACAGACATTCTGCGGCGTGAATTCTTAGTATTTGGTTTTAATCCAATTTTTACATGTCAATTTCCGCATAATGAATAACATCCGTGCGATGGGTTATCGTTATTTTCAAACTCGTGTGCGAAGCTGGTTGAAAAAAAATACAAACGGCTTTTAGGAGAACTGTCAGAGTATTTCCCGTATTGCTGTCGGATTACTAAGAACCCGCAAAACTCCTGGTACTTGATATTCCAGGATATTATATTGGTTGTTTTTCTATTGACTATAGCAATTTTTTATCACCAGAAGAAATCGAACTACGTCTTCTTTGCACGCTGGTTAGTTAGATACGCTAACTGTCCCTAAACTAATATATTACCCAAGCATATTGCGTATATAGCTTGTAGTAATATGTAAAAAAATTTCAAGTTTTTTCCTCCTTAATTTTTTGGGTGGTTGATTGACGTGTTTACCAACAATAATGAGCAATATTCTTTTTACGTCATTGTAAAAAATTCGTGTAGGGTTCTTTTCGATTTTGACTTTGTCTTTAAATGCACCAAATGTGTTGAATACCTTATATGAGTAATACCTCTGCTGTAACGTTATTTTCTAAGGGTGGTAATTATATCGCCTGGGAGAACTATTCGAGATAACAACCTTTTCGTAATTGGATATCGGACTAGTAAGAACTGTGAAAACTTCTTCTGTTGACGAAAGATAATGTCTCTAATGAGAGTGTCAGTTTTTCAAAGCAGTGACATCCATCATCAGAAGGAATCATAGAATTCGGCATCATCAGAAAAGAATCCATCATTCCTCTTCCCACTTTAGGTAGTGAGGCTCACCAGATGTGGTAAAAACCAAGAATAACTTAAACCTAATGCTTTTTTTCATTTAAATTTAACTTAACGTATGTATTCTTTGTTAGAAAATTTTATATTAATATAATATATAAATTTTCAAATGGTCGGTTGATTGTCTTTTATCAGCAATCAGAATAATTTTCTTTACATCTTAATAGAAGTCGCAGTAATTCGAAAATTTCAAATGGTTTGTTGAAATCGTTTAGAATTCCTTAAATTTTTCTGACTTTGCCTAGATCATAAAACATCCAACTTAATTTAGATGTAGTTGGCTGCTGTTTCCCTAGAGTCATTAAATTCTCTAAATAGCAATTGTTAGAATTCATTCTTTTGTCATTGTTTGCGTTTTTTTCTTGATGATTTTTGTTTGTCTGTTAACTTGCTGATTTGAATCTCCTCACACACTGTTCTCACAGATGAACAAAACATTGCTCTATTCTTGGTGTTAACTTCTAGGGTTAATACATTTAATCTAGCAGTTAAAATATTTCATCTAGACGAACATGCACAATCCAGCGAGAGCTGCATACCATTGATGAGAAAGTTATAACTACATTCATGTATATCTTAAGTAATGAAATGATGATGATGATGATTAAGCAATGATGTGACGATGATGATGATGATTGTAACTATGTGATGATGATGATGTGATGATAAACATCATTACTTAGTGATGTTTATTATTCAAAAATACATCTTAAAAATTCAGTAATAAAATTATGTTAGAAGTTCGTTTGAAAATAAAATTAAGTTGTAACTTATTTATTTTTGTTGATTAAATTTTTTAATGATTGTACTATCTAGGAATAACCAAAAAATAAATACGGAGTTCTAATATAATATACTAAAAATAGTCATGTTATAATGTAGTAAACAATGTAAAACAATATATATTTGTATTTGTATATATATATATATATATATATATATATATTTGCCTCAATACTTAAAAATTTTTAAAAAAAGTGAATAACTTAGTTTTGAAAATACGAAATTATCTCAACATTAGTTTTATATCCGTGAAAGAAAAAAGCACTTATATCGTTTCTAACTTTTCTTTTCACATTGTTTCTATGTCAGAGATTAAAAAAGGATGCTATATCTAAAAAGAAGAAAGAGAACAACAAACACAAAATACTTCAACGCAAATAATAGCCAAATAATGCAACCCTCATTCATCGGGTGCTGTTTCCATGGCAAACCGACGCAGCAGCGCTGGCGCCCTTAAATTCGGTATATACATAGCAAAAGAGAGAGTTTTTCCCTTTTTCTTTCGTTGAAGATTTGAATAGAAAAGACGAAGCTGGGAGATAGAAATATAGATTGAGAGAAGAAGAGAAGGCAGCATGGAGCAATGATTCGTTTCAAGGGTTTAAACCTTCTCAATTTTTTTTTTATTTTTTTTTCCGAATCATTGTTTCATACTGAGGAAGAATCGATAGATACAGTCTTTGTTTTCAGTTCACTTTTCAAAATTTTTTCTTCTTTTCCAGGTTGCGCATTCATTGTTTGGGAATTTTATTCCACGAGGCTTTTCCATTCTTTGATCCAACTTCATATCGCCAGGTGTCTATCTCTGTTAGCATGAGGGAAAAAAGGAATCTTTGGTAGCCGGGATACCAAATGTAATGCCGCCACTGAGGCAAATTGAGTAAAATTCCTTGCTTTGTTACAGTTGAGGCGAAATATAGTTTCCATTCCTTCTTATTTTTCTTCTTCTTTTTTTTTTTTAAGAAATGTTTGATAGCATTCGTTGGTGGTTGAATTTTGTATTGGGATGCAGTAACTTTATATTGAAAAACTTATATTACATTTAAGGTAATTTCTGCACAAAAAAAAAATTTCATATTTAAGTACATTTTAATACTTTTTTTTTTTTTACAAATTTTAGAGCAATAAAATTGATTTTGTATATTGCATTTAAAAACATAATTCTAGATATATAGAAATTCTGTATTTTTTATTGATTGTAAGAATCAAAGAGGACTTTTATATTTGGGGTTTTTTTTATTATACATTGTCATCATCATCATTGGCGCAAAAAAGCCATATGGAGGGCCAAGACTGTTTGCCTACCGGCAGATTTCTGAGGCCAGAGTTTTTATTTTTACCGGGTAGGGTTGTCAACCTAACGCTCTACAGCCATATTAGAGAGAAACATAGGGTTTAAAGTGGATTCCGAATCACTACAAACATCTATTGCACTGCCGGGACTCTAACCCGTAACCTGTCGCACTGAGCACCGAGTGCTATTGACTTGGCCATCAGCCCCAATTATACAGTAGCGTTACAAAAAATGTAAGTTTTTTCAATTAAGAATACAAATGTTATTTTTCAAAAAGAATTAAAACAATACGATCTTTTAAAAAATTTAATAAATTTAAAATATGGCCTTTTCACTTTATAAACATTTTTACACATACATTTATTAATAAAATTACAAAAACATAATAATCTTCTTAGATTTGTTGATATTCGTAGATTCTTAAAATTCGATAGAATAAAAAAAACATCACAATTTTCTTAATTTTCCCTGTAATTAGAAATTTTCAAATAAAAAGAAACGAAACATTACTACACTAAATGAACAAAATATTTCTTTAAATGAAAATTTCTAGCCATCCTTTAGATATTTCTCATACATACACAAGACCCTGTAAAACTGGTTATTTCAATAGAATTTTCACGGTTGGAATTCTGAAGAAAAAATCGACGGAAAAAATTGTTTTCAGTATATCTATAATTAAATAAATTTATTCATACCGAAATGATGACGTTAAAAATTTTACAAAGGAAAAAAGTATACAAATATACTCATGTATTACGAAAAATTATAATTAATGAAGATCCTCTTATCAAAAAAAAAAAAGCACACAATTAAAAATGTTAACTTTTAAAGTTTCCTCACAAATGAATTTGAAAAGATAAAAATTAAAAATAAAATAAAGTTTTTTTTTAAAAACCTTTGTTTCTGATAATGATAGAGGAATTTTTTTATGTCAATGATTAAATAGTTGCAGTTAGACAAAGATGTCTTACTATATTCATGTTTATAAAAATGTAATCAATAGTACTCTTCCTTATATATATATATATAAAACACTGAGTACACTTGGGGTACACACTAGGTTTCTTGGAAAGGGTAGGGAGTTTTTTAAGTTAATTATTAACTAGTTGCAATTAGACAAATTGTTCTTATTTTCATGATTATAACAATATATTCTTCAATAGTATTCTATATATATATATATAATATATGCATATACATATGTAATTTAAATATAATATATGTATATATATAATGTGTGTGTGTGTGTATAACACTGTATATACACTGGGTTCAGGAACTTTCATGACAGTGTCAAGCGTGGATATATTCAAAGTATTGATGCATTTCTTTAATATTACTAAATAAATATAAATATTTTCAGCATTTCAAATAATACAAATTTTCTAATTTTTAAAAGCTAATTTGTTCCATCACATTGAAATTCAAAGTCGGTTTTAATCAACAGTTCTATAAACATCCATTTGTTTTAACTATGCAACAATGCCTTAGCTTGCATGAGCACAATGGATGATATTTCCCATCAGAAAACAATGAAGTCAAACAACCGTTACAACGGGCATCCCAAAGACCAATCATTCATACTGTAAACAGACTGAATAGCCCGAGCAAGCAGCCTGCAGAAAAGAACAGAAAACAATGAAAGAAGCCTGTAGCGTCGCGCAAACCCAAACAGGAAGAAGCCAGAAAGGAAACGTCATTCAAAATCGTGTGTAATTAATATGATAGCAGGTTGCGCCAGTTCCACGGATCATTTTCTTGTTGGAAACTAATCAGCATGAGAATCATATAAATTGGAATTGTGGATGCAGAATTTTGCAACTTCTGCGAGTTGAATCTTTTGTATCGGGAAACTTTACACATAATTAAAGTGGGTGGGTTTGGGATTTTAAAATCAGGATGTTGCTTAAATGTTCGGTGGCTGTTTTATAACAACCAAATCTCCCTGGTCGGAATTTATGTTATTATCGAAAGGATATGCATTTTTTTTATTGGTATAATTACCGCTTTGGTTAAAATAAAATAATACAGAATGTTTGTCCAATGTGTGCAATTGGTTTAAGTGTTTGGTAGTCCTCAGTAAATGTCATACTTCATATTTAGATTATTATTATCATAAGATTGTTTTTTTTTTTGTATAATTACCAATTCCAAAGATGGGACAGAATACATATAAAAGATTAAGAGGTTATTTTCTTGTATGAAGAAAATTAGCATGAGAAGCATACATATTAGAATTGTGAACGGTAGTTTGAAACAATCTTTAGTTCCTTCAAATATTACATAATTAGAATGGGTGTGTTTTAATTTTGAGAATTATACAATGTGGCTTAAGTGTTTGGTGGAGTTTTATTATGTAATAACAACCATATCGCCAGTTTGGATTATATTATTATCGAAAGGGTTTTTTGTGTGTGTGTAAAAAGTAAAATAAAATTGCGTAACGGTATTTGGAAGTCAGTTTCTATTAATAAGTTAATAACCGTGAGTAATCATATAAATTAGAATTGCGGATGTAAAGCTTACAGAAGCTAAATTTTTGATCTTTCAAAAAATTTTACATAAAAGAGAAAAAGTGTGTTTTGACATTTAACAAAATTGCAGGATGTTGCTTAAGTGTTAGGTGAACGTTTCAGATTCAGTAATAACCATAATCTCTGTCCTTTATCTATATTATTATGTAATAGTAAAATAAAATGGCGTAAGAGAATTTAGAAATCACTTTCTAATAATAAGTTAATAACTATAAGTGTTCATATTAATTGGAATTATGTATGCAAAGCTTATTGAAATTGAATCTTCGATCTTTCAAAACTTTTACATAAATAAAAAAGATATGCTGTGACATTTAAAAATTACCGGATGTTATTAAATTATTTAGATGACAGTTTTAGATTCAATAACTGTCATATCTCCTGTCCTGCATTTATATTATGTAATAATGGAATTTTGAAATCACTTTCTAATAATAAGTTAATAATCATATGTAATCATATGAATTAGAATTCCGGATGTAAGGGTTATGGAAGGTAAATTTTCGATCTTCAAAAATTTTACATAAAAAAAAAAAAAAGGTGTGTTTTGACATTTAATAATTGCAGGATGTTGCTTAAATATTAGGTGACCGTTTTAGATTCAATGATAACCATATCTCCTGTCTTGCATTTATATTATTATGTAATAGTAAAATAAAAGGGTGCAACGGAATTTATAAATTACTTTCTAATAATAAGTTAATAACCGTAAGTAATCTGATAAATTAGAATTGCGGATGTAAAGCTTACGGAAGCAAAGTTTTCGAGGTTTCAGAAATTATACATATATATAAAAAAGTACGTTTTGATATTTAAAAATTACAGGATGTTGCTTAATTATTTGGGTGTCCATTTTAGATTCAGTGACAACCATATCCCCTGTTCTGTATTTATATTATTATGTAATAATAAAATAAAATGGCGTAACGGGATTTAAAAATAACTTTCTAATTAGAAGTTAATAACTATAAGTGTTCATATAAATTGGAATTACAGATACAAAACTTATGGAAGCTGAATCTTGCATCTTTCAAAAATTTTGCATATATGAAAAAAAAGGTGTGTTTTGACATTTAAAAATTACAGGATGTTGCTTAAGTATTGGGTGACCGTTTCATAAATAGTACCAACCATATCCAATGTTCTACTTTTATATTATAATCACAAGGATGTGCTGTTACGGTATAATTGCCTACTACAATAAAATGTGGTGCATTGGTGCATAATATTTGTGAAGAGTTTAGAGATACTGAAAATTACAGGTGAGCTTGTAATTTCTTTTTCCATTTATTACATTTATTTCGTAAAAGACAAGCATGAATTTATGCATTAGTCATGCATCACACATCCATGAATTTAATGAATATATGGTATTCGAAATCTTCGTATACAATGATGAATGAAGTGGCATGGTCAGTTAATAAGCCATTATTTTGAATAGAAAGGGAACAGATGGCATATATGTAAGCCGCCGTGTTTTCTTCCTGAAATAAAAATATTCGAGAAAGAAATAATTTCTCCTAAAGAACTATTTAAAAAGAGAAAGGTTACTGAAATCAAATGATTTATAGTCTGTTTTAAGCAGAAATTTGAGCTGAGTTGCTAAACGACATTTACCTTTATTAGAATGCTATGAGAATTGATTTGTGCATCTCCTGATAAAAACAAATTTTTACAGTAATTTAAAATTCAGTATTAATGTCGAGGAAAATTTAATCCTGAAAATGCGAATTTATAGTTAATTTTCAGAAATTAAGCACTTTCTTTTTTCCACAATTTTTACATTCAAAATTTTATAGTCAGTTTTAAAGATGTTAAACATCCTATTATAGTACAAAAACATATTAAATTATTTTCACAATATCATAAAACAATTATGAAACAGATTTCGGTAGCAATTTTTCACCGATGAAAAACGAGCTGAAAAGGTTAAAGGTCATAATTTGTTTTTTTTTAAATTTAGCATAAATTTCTATAATTTAATTACTTCATTTCGCAAAGCAAATATAAGAATTGCACCTTTTAAAACAGAAGGAAGTTCATTTTTATTCCCTAAAATAGATTCAAAATCCTCAATAATTTATTAGACTTACTAAAACAAATATTACCCCAATATCTAAAAAGCGAAATAAAAGATAGCATTAATAAATTACGAAAGCACTAATTAATAACTGATGAAAATTTTAAAGAAAGCATAATTATCGCCGTTGGCATCTGGCATTTTAGTTTACAGCTATTTGATTGGAAAATTTTCTACTCATTTTAACTGCTTGTTAACATTTTCGCTCACACGGCGACATTTTGACTGTTAGGGATTTTTTTTTCCCCTTATTTCGGCTTATATAGGGGGTTTGGAACTTTGGATATGTACTACTATTTTATAATTTTGACTACTTACAAAATATGTTGAATCAGTGAAATTTCATTTTAAAATACTATAAAATTTATTATTTCCTAATTTAAATATAAATTTTCCTTATTGTGAATGATAAAATAAACTGTTAAACTTTTAAAAGAACGTTCATTAAAAATCATATTTATTTTTCCATTTTCAAATTCACAAACATAAAAATATTATATTAAATAGCATAGTTATTTATAATTTATAAATTTCTATCGGCTTTATTAAAATGAATTCATATTATATTTTCTTGTAAGTTTTTTGTTTTGAAACTTTCAACCTATTTAATAGGTAAACAAACACCAATGAAAAATAGCAAGATCAAGATTCAAATACAGTTTCTAAGAGATTTGAATATTTTAATAAAATGTACTACATTTAAATAAAATTAGCAAATTTACTTATGATGCTATAAACTAAAAGATTTTTGAATAATAATAGTTGTGTGCTAAAACAAAATTTGTCTTCTTTTGCACAATCAAGATAAATTCTTTCTAATAATTTCTTACGGGGATACAAAAACAATTTCTGCATCCTATTATTTTAAAAGAAAAGAAAAAAAAAAACATTTTTAAAGTTGGTAATCTAATTACAAGCAATAAGAAGAAAGTTTTGACTTCAAGAAATTTTCTAAGCAGCATTAGAATGAGTCTTTTATTTGTTCTATAATAATATTTACAATTATCTTTTTAAAATTTGTGTTTGCTTGTTTATTAAATGCATGTATAATAAATAAAAATACAGTAAATAAAAACAAGTTAACAAGGAGAAGTAAATAAATATTCTTACATCAGATTAGTTTATAGTCATTTTTTTTTCTCGTAAAGAAAAAAAAGAGAAAGAAAACACAGAAAAGAATTTTAAAAAATAAACCTGAAAGAGTTTTTCTTAATAATATTTCTTGAAAGTGAAATATAAAAAAAAAAAAAAAAAAAAAAACAGTTAATGTATTTATTTATATTTTGACAAAACATATTTAAACAGAATTATTCAGTTTGAAATTATATATTTATCTCTTAAAAGACTTAATATTATGGAATGTAATTTAGAGAAAAATTTTTTATTTCGATTATTGAATTAGACTGAGACTGAGACTTGCTCAGTGATTAAAAATGTTTTTTGAAAAAAAAAAATATACTAAGATATTTTCGATTAAATGTAATGGGTATCACGTATCATATCTATGTTTGTTTAAAAACGATAATCATTGAAGTTAATTTATATTTGTGGGATATTTTTTGGAATGTGAACTTGAAATTCATTATTTTAGGTAACTAATATTTTAATTATTTATTTTATTAAATTTATTTATTTGTAACAACACTTTATTTTATTTGGTTTCGAAATTTAAAATATATCTTTGGTCGTTGTTAATAAATCGCACTAAAATTCTCATAACCTTTACTGTATTATATATTACCAGTAAAATGCATGGTAAAAAAATTTTTCTCTTATCTTTTGTTTCAAAATAACAAATAATTTTCACATCTTTTCAATATGCACGGCAATATTAAAAAGAAAAAAAATATGTGATATTTTCACTTAAATTTATTGGGCATCACGTATATCTTTGCTAGTTTAAAAACATTAATAATTGAATTTAATATATTTTTGTGATAATTTTTAGAATGTGAACTAAATTCAAAATTATTTTAGGCAACTAATATTTTAATCATTTATTTTTAATAAAATTTTTTTTTTTATTTAGTTTCGAAATTTAAAATATATCTTTAGTTGTTGTGAAGAATTCACCAAAATTCTCAAAACTTTTACTATCTTAAATACATTACAGTATTAATACTTTACCAGTATTAAAAATGCATGGCAACAAAAATTTTCACTTATCTTTTGTCTCAAAATAACGAATAATTTTCGCATCTTTTCAATGTGCCCACATCTTTTCATATGAACAATATGAAAAGTAAAAGGAAAAAAAAATATTTTCACGTAAATTTATTGGGCATCACGTATATCTTTGTTAGTTTAAAGTCATTTATCATTGAATTTTTGTGATATTTTTTTGAAACGTGAAATACAATTTAAAATTATTTTAAGCAGCTAAAAGCAACTTTTTATTATTTATTTTATTTATTTTTAATAAAACTTTATTTTATTTAGTTTCGAAATTTAAAAATATATCTTTAATTCCTGTTAACAATTGCACCAAAATTCTCATAACTTTTACTATCTTACATACCCTACATATTAATACTTTGCCAGTATTAAAAATGCATGGCAACAAAAAATCTTTTGTCTCAAAAATAACGAATAATTTTCGCATCTTTTCAATGTCTAAAATACATATTTTCACTTAAATTTATTGGACGTAATATCTTTGTTAGTTTAAAAACGATAATCATTGAATTTAATATCTTTTGTAATATTTTTTGGAATATGAACTAAATTCATAATTATTTTAGGCAACTAATATTTTTATTACTTATTTTATTAATTTTAGTTATTTTTAATAACACTTTATTTTATTTGGTTTCGAAATTTTAAATATATATTTAGTTGTTATTAATAATTCGCACCAATATTCATATAACCTTTACTATCTTAATACGTTTCCAGTATTAAAAATGCATTTCAACAAAAATATTCACTTATCTTTTGTTTCAAAATAACGAATAATTTTCACATCTTTTCAATACGCCCACATCTTTTCATATGCACGACAATATGAAGAAAAGAAAAGAAAAAAACAAAAAACGAAAAGAAGCAGCACAAATATCACTAACGAACTTTCTAAGTTAAACATTAAACTTTATAACTTGCTCAGTGATTAAAAATGTTTTTTGAAAGAAAAGATATTTTAGCTTACGTACTAGTAAATTTTCATTTAAATTTAATGGGCATCTCTTTATATCTATGCTAGTTTAAAAACGATAATCATTGAATTTAATATATATTTTTAGCATGGGAACTAGAAATTCAAAATTATTTTAGACAACTAACATTTTTATTTATATTAACACTTTATTTTATTCAGTTTCGAAATTTAAAATATATCATTAATTGTTGTTCATAATTCGCACCAAAATTCTCATAACCTTTACTATCTTACATATTTCCAGTATCAAAAATGCATGGCAACAAAATTTTTCACTTATCTTTTGTTTCAAAATAACGAATAATTTTCGCATCTTTTCAATATGCCCACATCTTTTCATATGTACTACAATATGAAGAAGAAGAAAAGAAAAAAAAAAAACTGAGAAAAAGAAGCACAAATATCACTAACGAACTTTCTGAGTTACGAATGGTATGCAGATGCACTATATATCTTTGTCCTTCAACGCAGCAGTTGCTTTGGTTTCCAAGGAATGCGAAGCATCCATCCTTGATTAGGTCTACGTATAAGCAGTAATGGTAATTAACTGACTTTTCTTATCTTGTTCTTCAATTTTGCCTTGGGATAGCGCAGGGTGAAGGTCTCTCTAACGGAAAACTGGACTCTTTTTTTTTTTTTTTTTTTTTTTTTTCTTTCTTCTTCTTCAACGGTCGTTGGGTTTTAATTTCTTCTACTAAGTTGCAACGACTTCCATAAGACAAGAAGTGGGTAGCGTTGATCATTCCTAGAATTCTGATTATGTCAATGGCAATAAAATTAGACTCGATTTTTCTCCAACGGTCGTTTTAGATTTCAGAAGTCTTTTTTTTTCTTTTTGTTATGCTTCTTAATAATCTTCTTTGTGGATTCTAAGGATTAAATAATTGCATAACAAACTAGTTGAGCGATTTAACCAACTGCAGCATATCTTGATTAATGTAAAAGTGCTGGAAATATTTTTAGATTTTCTTTTATTAGGTGACGACAAAGTTTCTCAGACTACGAGATACTCTCTATTATATGGTTTCATTTAGTTTTTACTCATTTTTTTTAATGCTTTAAGATGATGGCTTAAAATGATGACTTTTAATGATTTAAGATGATTTAATTAAAGAATATTTTTGCACGATAATTTTCTATCATACAAGGATTGAAAATTTTCATTGAATGGCCATTTTTTTAAAATCATATTTGCAATTTTTAGCGTTATCTACTTCATTTCTTTAAATTTTGTATCGTGAATCTTAGTGTTTTATTGAAATTGCAATTAGTATTATTCTTATTGAATTGTCTTATCATGTTATGATATTTCATTGCATTGTCGTCATTGAATTTAAAAACTCAAATTTCTTTAGCAATCCTATTTCTAAAATGCATATATATTTAATAAAATATGATTAATATGGCATTTACTTAATTACAAATTGTACTTTATACATAAATTTTCCAATTATGTACATTTGAAATTTGACCAACTGATTTAGCAATACTAATACTTTCATAATAAAATTCTTGTGACATATGTGCTGCTGCAATTATCCTACATATAATAAAAACATTTTGACAACATATTTAAAAACTTATAAAACTGTTAACAATATTAAAAGAAGTTAGATCTTTTACTAAAATTAGTAATTTATGTGTGAAATAATTTTAATCGCTTAAAATGGTAAAAGTAATTTTTTAAATTACGAAACATTTATAATAGGCAAGTACGATATTTTTATGAATGTATATATATAGTGCTCCTTTATTTATTTGAAATTCAATAATTAACAGATTAATCTTATATTCAACTTTTTAAATTATTAAATAAAATATGTCTATCACCATAAATTGGCTATACGTTTATAACCAATTTAATATAATTATTTGTTTTAACGCTATAAAATAAATGTTTGTATATAATTCAATTGGTCATAAATCATGATAAGAAAAAGTAAAAAGCTCATTTCCGAGTACAATTCATCAAATGTCGCCTACTAAATAAATATCTCTGCAATCAATAGTAAAATATTTAATTTTAAATTATCTGATTTGTCATTAGCATTAAACACGAAATTAACTTAAATGACAACCACAATTTCACAGAGTTATCAACAATTTCACCCACGATTCAAACATTTAATCTAAATTTCTAATATTTTTACTTTGGTTCTTAAAGCAATGCTGGAGTATTTAAATATCAAGCGAAAAAAATGTCAAACTGAATGGCTCCAAGAAGTTGCAAAAATTAAAAGTCGTAAAATTTGCTCCGGCAATATCTAAAATTTGCAACCTTCTCTGTCACTTTAGGCATTTCGTAATTAAGATTCATGTAGAAAATCATAAAAGAGAATCATAAAATGCCGCACAGTGCTTTTTCTTTAAAGATTTTATTCTTAGTACTGGAAGTATCGAACGTGCATATATCTAAGCATGCACAATAACGTTTGATGCGGAGTACTTAAGTCATGAAATGCAACTCTTTTATGTTTATTTGGTAACATGTATATATTTATTATATTGGTATTTGGTATATATATATATATATATATATATTTGGTATATATATATATATATATATATATATTGGTATTTGGTATATATATATATATATATATATATATATATTGGTATTTGGTATATATATATATATATATTAATCACCTTATTAATTTTATTATTATTTGCATTTTGAATTGATTATTGAATTTTATTTGATGTAAAAAATACTGAATTTTTCAGTAATATCCTAACTATATATATATATATATATATATTGGTATTTGGTACATATATATATATATATATTAATCACCTTATTAATTTTTTATTATTTGCATTTTGAATTGATTATTGAATTTTATTTGATGTAAAAATACTGAATTTTTCAGTAATATCCTATATATATATATATATATATATATCCCAAACAAACAAAAAATTTATTTCATAAAATTATCTCAAAAAATTGAGAGAAAATATCATCTCTATCATCAAACAATTTCATTAATACATAATTCTTAAATAAGAGAAATACTATTTATAAAATCAAAAAATATTATTATTATTATTAATAGTAGTAATAATACGTCTGCCGTTCATTGAATAATAAAATGATAGTAGAATAAATGTATGAGAAAAATGTCAAATTTACAAAACAACAAAAAACAATATATATTTAAAAAAACAAAATATGTTTTATAAAAATATAGTTTTATGTTTAAAAATTGATTATTTTCCACTATTATTACTACTACTGCTACTAATAATAATAATACATTTTTTAACTATATTTTTTATAATACTTATTTTGTACATTTGGTGGGGTTTTTTTTTTCATACATTTATTCCACTATTATTTTAAATGATATTTGAAATTTAGAGTCATTTATGATGCTTGATATTTTAAATTTAATGCCATTTTAAATTTTTAAATAATATACCAATTTAAAAAGAATATTAATTATTATTTAACGTTCATAAAATAATCTATGAATATCAATTATATAAAAACTGAAGTATATTTACAGTAAGTAGCCTTTGTGCGAATTTCAGGAAACATTTTGTTGTAAACTTTTTATTGAAGTTTCATTATCTCTGGATTTTGTTATTTATCCTATATATATTTTATTTTATATTCATTATTATCATAACCTTTTACACGCAAACATTTTCTTTTCTCAAAATATGTGATTATTAATTTTTTTGTTTTTACTTTCAGTTAATCCTTGATGTATCACGTTATCTGTATCCCTGTCTTTCAAGCACAATGGATAACGACACTGATTTTTTTGTAGAATTCTAAATTGATGTATTTTTATAATAAATAAATGAATTATGCATTATTTCTATAAAATTGGTTTTGTTTATTTTTGTCCGAAATTTTGCAATCATATCAGTATACCTTGTAGAATTCTTCATTGGTTTTATTAACCTAGTAGACATTTAAGAAGACATTTAATTTGTAACTTTATTTTATGTATTTATAATATAATTTAAGGAGTCCGTTAGCCTTCATTTTACTGGTAAAAGGAGTCAGTGGAACAAAAATGATTAAGAAATTCTTCAAATTGACGTTGATTTAAAAAAAATTAGTACTTTTGACTGATTTTGAAATAAAATTTTTTAAAGAATTTAAATCACTTCATCATGGATTCACCATTTTGAACACTACTACTACTAACACCACACCACTGTTCCTAGAGTTGAGTTGCATCTTTACAGTTTGGGAATGATGTGGATGAGAAGTCTGATTGGGCTCTGTGATACGCTACGGTCATATGATACCGGGACCTACGGCTTGAAGTAGATTCAGAACACTACAAACATCCATGGCACCGCCGGGATTCGAACCCGAGCGCTAGACACTCGGCCACTTTGAACACTACAAAGTACCCAATAAAAGAATATTAAAATGAGATGTCGAATCCCTGCGTTCTTTTTTTTCCCCTCCAATGCGGCATGGTGGCCAGTTGACTTGCACTCTGGCCTTTGGTACCACAGGCTTCAGTTTCAAATCCTGCGGTGACATGGATGTTTGTTAGTGGTTTGGAATCCACGTTAAACTGTAGGCCCGGTCTAATTAGCCTAAAATGTCTGAAAATGACCGTAGAGCGACAAACCAAACTTCCTCCAATACCATGTATATTTATTTCTAAATTCTTACATTTCTAAATAAAATAAGCATTTGCTCATTGATTTTTTAAAATAAATTTTTGATTCCTTATAACCAAGCAGTAAACTAAGTGAATTTTACAAATAGACATTTAAAAGAAAGAAACACAGCATTTTCACCGTCAATTTTTTATCAAAATTAAAAAATAAAACTGTTTATTAGTAGTAGAGTAAAACTCCAAACAAGCAAGTAAAATTTGGATGTAACTTGACAGACTAACGATTTTAATTGGTAAAAGGGGGTGAGGGAAAAAAAAAATATTAAGAAACCCTGTTCAAATTGACCTTGATTTTAAAAAAAAAAAAAAATTACTACTTTTGACTGGTTTTTAATAACATTTTTAAAGAATTTAAATTAGTTCATTATGGATTCATCGTTTTGAACTCTTACAAAGTATCCAATAAAGGAATATCATTGAAATGAGATGATCAAACAATGTCAGATTCCTGCATTCTTATTCTCTACCTCCAGATGCCTGATGGCCGAGTGGCTAGTGCTCTGTCACTCGGTACCACAGGTATCGGGTTCGAATCCCGGCTGTGCCATGTATGCTTGTGGTGGTTCGGAATCTACTTTAAACCGTAGGTCCCAGTCCTTAATAGGATCGTAGAGTTACTCGCATCCGTAGCCTATCTTCAAGCTACACGCGTCCCTGGGTAGTGCTAAATGAGTAACAGCAGTGCAGCCCTTGCTTATGGCATAAAGATTAGCTGTCTATAGTGTCAGCTGCATTAGAACAACATATTCTCTACCTCCAATATCATTTATATATATTTCAAAATCCCTATATTTTTAAATAAGCATTCATTGCTTTTCTTAAATAAAAATTTTGATATAAGATTCCATATATTCAAGCAGTAAGTAAACTGAATGAATTTTGCAAATATACATTTTAAAGATAGAAACGCAACATTTTTCCCATGAAATTTTTTTATCAAAATTAAAAACAAAACTGTCATTAGTAGTAGAAGTAAAACTTCAAAGAAGCAAGTAAAATTTGAATGTAACTTGACAGACTAACGAGTATAATTGAATACATGGCCAGCATTAAAGTTCTCAGACAGTTAACCGAAAGTAAAACAAATTTGGAGACACAGTAATAGCATAAGTACACGAACCCATCAAAGAGTTGGGAGTCACAAATTCAAGTGGACAGTTTGTGTGGTGGAAAATGAAAAAGGGAGGAAAATTTTTTAATATTTCGCGCGCTTTTCTTTTTCTATCAAGTTCCTTAACGGATCTCCCCTCCCCCTTCTGTTCTAAACCCATTTTAGTACGATGCAGAAGAAGAATGTATTTTTTTTTTCTTTTTATTCAGTTGATCATCATCTGATGAAGTTGGCGGGACGTCAATTAGAAAGACTTTGATACTGGAAAGCAAAATATGGATTAAAAAGGGGCGGTTCACATATTGCTTGAAGTAATTTTAAAAAAGAAATTCCATCTTAGATTAATACTTATTTATGTGGTTATCGAACCTATTGAGAATTTTCGAAAATTGTTTGGAAGATTTTTGGAATAGATTAATATTTTGATTAATTATTATTCTGTATTAAGCAATACTGATTTTTTTACAAGATTTGTTTATAATATTTTTTTCTATCTGCTAATATATTTTTATCTGTTTTATAGATTAAAAATAAATGAATAAACTCAGACAAAAAAAGCCTTCAGAGATTTTGTTATTATTTATAAGTTTGATATGCGATTGATTAATTCATTATATTAAAGAATTTGTCTTCAAAATTATTTTAGTTAAATGTTATTATTTATGTAAAAGTTAAGAATAGAATTTAACTAGTTAATGTTAAATATATTTTATCTTGTTATACTTCTAGAGGACATATATATTTTAATTAAACAAAATACAAATAATATATAACAACTTCTTTCTCTGATTTAAACAAAAAAAATTACGTTGTGATTATAAAAAGAGGGAATAGAATAAAAAAAATAAATTAAAAACTGTTTATATAAAAATATTAAATAATAATTGTTTATGAATAGAAGTAATACAAGGAAATAATTAGTAATTAATTAATTTAATTTAGTCTAGAAGATTCAGATTAATAAACTTAAAAAAATAAAATAAAACGAAATTAGGTGTAAAATTCATGAATTAGAGAAATGTTATGCTTGAAATATGCATTTTGGTTTGTTTGATTTATATTTTGATAAGATAAAAATATTTTCAGTCATTATTTTTTTAATAAATATTTTGAATAAAAGAAATAAGTTCATTAACTCACAAAGTAGAGATATAAATAAAAATCTTTATTGCATTAAATAATATTGCATCAATACCATTTAAAAAAAGTGGATTCGTGTATAGTTGATAGCCAACTCTTAAATACCTTCCAAATGTCTTCATCAGGATATGTGTGCTATGATTTTTCTAATTATGAATCCCAAGATATTCATTCAGATTTACAAATTCTAAAAATGAAAATAGAAAATATGCTGAAAAATATATTATTGAAACACATAATTCTTAGTATTTTGTTATTGAATTTGAGCTCTATAATTTCATTTGATTGTATAATGTTCTATCAAAAATGTGAAATTTTTTTTCATTATTATTTTTTACTAAGATGGCATGGTAACAACTGGAGAACACAAATTAGATAATCAGTTTTAACATTTGTCCTAATAATATAATTAAACTTATTCTGAAAAATTAATATAATATGACGTAAATCAATAAAATACCACAAAAACTATGGAAAAAATGAATATTAAAATGTTAAAAATTTGAAATAAGCAATAAAAGTCACCCTCTCCCGAACAATAATCCTTTAAACAAGATAATTTAATTCTAAATAAAATGAATCTTTAAATAATAAATTTTTGATGGATAGAATCAACTTTATAACTTAAATACTCAATTTAGATGAAAATATAAAATAAATGAAATCTTGAAATTTGTATAACACAAATAACAATAAAAAAGATTAATAATCTGGTTTGTAAATCAATAAAATTATTGAAAGTTACTTAATTAAAAAATAAATAGTTATGAAATTAACACCCAAAAAACTAATTGATGCAATATTTTTAAAAAATAATTCAAAAATTAAGAAATAACATTTGTTGGCATCATGTTTTTAATATAAAGTTACAAAAAAGTTGATGGAATATTTAAAAATCTTTAAAATATGATTAATCTAATATATTATTATCACTTTTTTATTAAAGTTATAATAAATATGAGATTCTTAAGTATTTTTCTTTTTGATTCAAAAAACGTGAAAATTTCAGAAAACCCGCTTAAACTTATATACGGCCCCCTATCGTAGCGAATGATTGATAGAAAGAACTCGTCCACTCTGGCAGTTCAGGCTGAATCTTTTGAATGATGAACAGGGTTTTGCCAACCCCGTACCCCTTGTGCACGACGAGGAGGTACTTCGGAAAAGGGTTCTCAAACACAGCAGAAATTTGTGATGCGACTTTAATAGTCAACAACGCTGGCGAGTCGTACATCAAAGTCATGCAAATTTGTCCGGAGCGGCCGCAAAGGAGATTTTGATACTTCATAAGATTTTTCGCGAACTACATCTATTTGATTACCGAACAGAAATTTCGAAACGATTGGATTGGGAAGGAAGGCTTTTCCGCCCGAAAATTTAACGAAACTTTTAAATAAATATGAAAGATGTGCTGTGAGTCACCGCAAAAATATAAATAATGGAACCTCGTGATACAGTCAAAGCACTGTTTTAAAATCACGCATATGAAATTATAAATATAATACTTTATTATTAATTTTAAATATTAGAGTCGTAAATTAAATTTTATCCTTTTTTATTTATAATGTTCATAGCGTAATTAAATGTGATCTAAAAATTGTATTAGTATGTATTTAGTTTCAAAATTATTAGAACATAGAAACTAAATATCGTAATTTTTTTAAAAATGTTCTTAGATATTTAAAGATAATATTTAATATTAATATTATTTTTTGATATTAGATAAAAATTAAATTATGTCCTTTTTTTTTATTTATAACATCTATAGTGTAATTAAATGTGATCTTAAAAAGTATAGTATTAGTATAATATGCATTTAGTTTCAAAATTGTTAGAACATTGAAACTAAATATAGTGAATTTTTTTATTTTCTTTTATGTTAAAGATTATATTTAGTATTTATGTTATTTGCTGATATTTTAATTTAAATGAACTTTTATGTAAGCTTCACGTACATTCGATTGATCTGTACATGCATTGGAATAATTAAAACTTTCCTTACATAAGTTAATAAATGAATTAATTTACTATTACCTTTCTTAATTAAAATAAATTAACTATTTAATTTGAAACCTTTAACGATAATGATTTTTTCCCTCTCTTAAACTATCGGCATCAATACTTGAAACTCCCTGAAGTAGGCTTACCAACCCTTTTAATAACCCTTGAATAAAACCATGAACATTAAATAATTAGAAAAGTTAACTATCGCATTTAAAATTAATTAACGATTCTGAGAGTTTTTTTTTTTTAAATAGAGTTAGATGAAAACGACTTATAAACCAGTTTAATTAAAATTTAATTTAATTCAAATTGATGCCGTATTTTTTAAATATCTAAGGGTAAATATGTAGTATAAAGTATATAATTGTAGTAGTATATAATTGTAATCATTATTAACATGCAAAAATATTAATATTTTTTATGAACTTTGCTTTTGGGTGAGTTACAAGATATACAACACATTAAGCGAAAATGTAAACTGCCGTAAATAAATAACATTGCGCTCTCTCTCTAAGTATGCAAAGGAGCAAAGGTTCAATTTCTCTGAGGGCATACTAAATAATAAGTGATTTTAAAACCGCTCATTTCTGATCATTTTGTTTCGTGCCAATAGATGATCTCCTGATAAGATCTGTTGTCGTGTCTAATCCTCAGTGTCTTGCAGTGCTGTATGGACATCACATGAGTAGTCTACTGATGGATAAATGGGCAGCCTCTCTTGTGAGGGTGCACCCGTAGGTAAAAATCTTACTGGGATTCGTGTCGCTGAAAAGGAGAGCAGTGTCGTTCGGAAAGACTTTTAGAGGGGACTACCCGTATTTGTGTATCGTATGGGAGAAAACTCGGTAAACTCTCACCAAGTAGTCAGACTCACGAGACAAGATGCTGAACATTCCGAACGCCATCGAGTCTCCACATTTTTGAAACTGTGTCTACAACAAAGCCGCCAGTTGATTGAATTCCAAGCTAATACTCACCAACGGCACCCGTTGCCACTGAGCCACAAGTCGGGCTTCCGATAGGATTATTCAAATATTTTACAATTATGATAAGAAAATGCGAAGCAATTTCTGTTGGTATTCTTACCGTAAAAAGCTACCACTTCTGCTTCCCTTTCATTCTTGTAGTGTTACAAGTTGCTTGTCCTACAAGTTGCTCCCTCCTAAGTAATGCTGAATCCACTAAAGATCAGTGACGTATTTATAAATACATATTGACACCCGTATCGAGACGGCACAATTTTACCTTAATACAAAAACACATATGTATTTATATAGACATATCGACACACAACAAAATTTTAATTATAACACTTATTTCGGATAATAAATACCATAAAGCAGAATTAAAAAAAGAAAAATTAACAAAAAATTAATATGTATTAAATGAATAAATTTCATTTGACTGTTTTCATAAGATTTATAACAATCTTAAGCGTTATTAAATGTATGCGTATTAAAATTAAATAAAAATCTTTTCTGAAAGACTTTTTAAAAAAAAAATATCTATTCACTTTGAACACATTTATTTACTTTTTCATAAATATATATATAAAATCTTCCTTTATATATTTTCTTCTTTATAACAATAATTTAGTATATTCTATGTAATAAAAAATGTAGTTATTTTTCTTAATAATTTAAATGTATCGCTTGAAAACCCACAAATAAAACATTGAATACAAAAAGTTGTTTTAAAATTATATAAATAACAAAAAAAATGTTCTATACAGTTAGAAGATACCGTAAGAAAAAGAGATACAAAAAATAAAACTACTCTTCTACAGCAAATGCTCTTAATGAAAGATCCTCTTTAGATCTATATATAGAAACAGTTTCATAACCAAACATCGACGTTATTTTTTAAACATTTCATCAAGAACCTTATTTGAAAACCTTTAGTAAAAAGGTGACTGCCTTTTAGGGAGAAGCTTTTAACGTCTAAAATCAACAATCAGCTCATTTAATATCCGGGCGACTTTCCGACGTCTCTTTCGGAGTATTTATTCCATGTTTGCTCAACGAAGAATTTTAAAACCCGAGAAGAAATTAAGTTGAAAGGAACCGCATTCAATTATCCCAATTGCTTTGCCAAATTGACTCACTGGTATTATTTCTTCTCTTTTCGTCCTCATGCCTTGCCTCTATTCCATCCACCCCACCCCCATCCCTTCTCTGCCTTCCACTCAAACGATTTCCCAGAATTCCATCATTTTCCCTCTTCTTCTAGATTCTAGAAGTCTGGTTTTATTTTTATTTCTTCTTCTCTTCCTTATAGATCCCCCCACCCCCTACGTTTGGTTCATACGGTTAAGATTTTTATACGGGTCCTTTTATATAAAAATAGAAAACTGTTGCATGTTTTATTTGATATTTTTCGTTTTATGGTAGAGGAAAAGTAGCTTCTTTAGAAAAATTTGCTTTTGAATAAGAATATTGGAGCGAATACATGCATAACGTTTTGAAGTTTACCTATGTAGCAAAAGTTCCTTTTGCTCTAGTCAATTTTGGTGAATATGCTTGAAAATAAATGATTAAATATATTTTCAAAATAAATCTATAGTATGTTTATGTTATAAAAATAGAAATTCAAAACTTTATACGAGCTGAAATGACATGTTATTTTCTGTTGAAAATTCTTTCAATAATTACACTAGATAAAATCAATAATAATATTACACTAATCAATACAATAATATTACACTAATCAATACAATAATATTACACTAATCAATAATAATATTACACTAATATTTCAATAATATTACACTAGATGTAAAAGAGTAGAAATTGTAGATTTATTGTTTAAATATAAATTAATTATGTAAAATAACTAATAAATAAAATTAAATAAATAACTAAATAGTAAATAATTAAATTTTCATAAAAGATTTATATTATTCTGATATACAGGAGAATAAAATAATTTTCAGGTTATATATGTTCTTGTTGTTTCTTATCCCACTTGGTAGACAGCAACATCTAAAAACAACAACCAAGTTTAAGAACTACTGTGGTCTCAAGGAAGGAGGGGAAGGGTGGGCAGCTTCTGTTGTGACGGAACACTCGTTGTAGAAGTTTGACTTGACTCTGTGACACTGACTTTTTAAGGAGTAGAGTTGTCAGCACTACCCCCAAAGTTCTGCAGTCATATTGAGAATGGAATCAGTGGCGTAAAGTAGATTCCGAAGTCAAGTTCTCTTTGGCACAGAGCTCCAAAGCGCTAGTCAACTCGGTTATCAGGTTCCAAGGTATATTTGAATCGTGGGATTGTGCAATTATAAAAGAATGAAATTGTAGAATACATGTTTTATGCAGTTTTATTTAAAATACCACAATAATTTGGAACTAATTAGCATCATATTACAATTTGCAACCATTGCTTTTATATAAAGCAATTAACGAGCAAAGCTGTTTGATAGATAAATAGATGGATTTTCTAATTAAAGGGAGCCTAGAACAAAACATTACAAGTGATGCCAAACCAAAAAGTTTTCCTTATTAAACAAAAAGTTTAGATAAAACCTTAAGCCAGTAAGTCCATTCATTCGGATTAAGGAGGTGGAAAGGAGGAGGTGACCCTTTGTGGGAGGAGGGCTGTCCATTTTTAAAATATGGATATAATATAGTGTTACCCAGATTACTCAGGATGGACAACAGGATGGATTCTGGGTAACGCTAAATCTGTTACACGTTTGCTAATGTAGTGGCAAAAAGACATCAGGTTAAATAACTGCCATTCTAAAATAACAACATATATATCAAGAGATATTTTCTGACTCTCTTTGGAAAATTTTATATTACATTAGAATAAAAATTGCAAATTAATCCATTATGCATGTATTATCAGACCTCTATTATTACAGTTACAAAATATAAACTCATTTTTCATGTATTATTGGTCCTCTGTTATTACAGGGAAAAACATACTCATTTTTCAAATTTTGTTTTGAAATTTAATGTCTGTTCAGTTTTTGTTTCTTTAAAACACAAAGAATGAATTTCTGCTGAAACACAATACTGTATTTAATTTAAAATGCATCAACTTCAGATAATATTGCGTTTTATTATCTTACATTATTATTATCAAATATAATAGCTCAGTAACAGTTTCTTTTAAATGAAAGCTTTAGCTATCAGAATACGCGAAAGAAAAGATTGGTATAGTATAATTATAAATGTCTTCAAGGCTGAAACAACTCTTTTTTCCATTTGTTAACTAACCATACTATCATATTTCGTAATCTTATAATACAAAAATTCAAGACAGAGGGGAAAATTAGTAAGCATTATATATGCTAACAATTCAGCAATATTGAAAACAAAAGAATTATTAAAAGAATTCTTCTATTATAACTGTGTTTTTCGAATAGAATAAAAATTTCGAATAGAAGTTAAATATATTTAATTTCTACAAGGAGAAAAATATTTTTATGCATGTAAACCAATACATCTGCTTACATTAAACTTTTTTTAATTAAAATCTTTCTAACTGAAAAGAAACTGTATTATGTTAGAAAACTATTGATTGTAAAAGCCTTACATTAAAAAAAAACCGTCGCATAATATTTTATTCTACGCAATAACCTTGTTTTGCAATTATTATAATGTTATCCATATCACTATCTTAAAAATGGAACTTAAATAAAGGTCATGGCATATGAGGTTACTCTAATCAGAAAAATTAGCTATCGGGATACATAAAGAAAAAATGGAAATTTCACAGAATTCCGTGAAATATATAAAAAATGTGAAAGTAATTCAGAACTTTTTCTTCAATTGTGCAACATCCCCATGGAGGGCCAAGGCCATCTGCCTACTGACAGATTTTTGAGACAAGATATGTTTATATTTTACGGTGTAGGGTTGTCAGCCCTACATCCAACAGCCATATTAGACCGGGAACTATTGTTTAAAGTGAATTCCAAACCACTACAAACATCCATGGCTCCGCTGGGATTCGAGCACGAAACCTATGGCATCAAGAGACAGAGTGCTACTCACTAGGCCATCAGGTCTCGAATTCAGAACTAAATAACATATTATTATCAACTATGTATCAAATTGTTATTATCAGTATAGTTTAAAATGTAAAATTTTGCATATACTTGTACAGATACGGTTATACGGAGTTTTGAACATAAAACCTGACGTTAGAAACTCAAAAAGATAAACCCCAGGTCACTCCACTCTATATATAATCAATATAAATTATCCAATACTGAACTTGAAAGCAATTCAGCCCATAAACAGAAAAAAAATGATACTTATGAATAAAATTTATGATCGGATATTCTTATATAATAAAATTTTTATATATCTTATATAATAATATTCTTTGTAAATAAATTTTGATATAATAAAACTTAAGATCTTATGATCTGATTATTTATATTCATGTAAAGCAATTTCTTGTAAGTAATTTTATCTAAGCAAGTATAAAAGTCACTTCAAACTTAAAAATAACTTAAAACTAGAACATTTCTTTAATTTGATGTATCATAATATACTTTAGAAAAATGAGATATTTTTCTTTATTAAATGTCAAGTAATTTGTCGATAAGGATAATATTTTGGAGCTTGTATTCACCATACACTGCATTGGAAAATTTAAATCAAATTAAATCTGACATTTTTCGGCAGGTTTCATACACAAGCGCTAACCCTGAAAATGCCGTAAAAGCGGGAATATTAATAATTCATTTGGGGTGAGGAACGTAAACACTCTTTTGATTAACATTCAAGACTCTCACCCCACGCCAAGGAACTTAAGTTTGGCTCCAACAGATGGTGCCCAGGCGATGCGGAAGTTGGAATTTCGAGGTCAGCAGGTAAATTAATTCGAAATTACGAAACTCTTCATTGATTAAAACGTGCTGCATAGAGTTGCGTTGGAATCACTTCCGCATTGTTTCAAATTAATTCTTCTATCTATTTACTGATTTGTGTCAAGACCTTGAAACTGCAAGGTTTTTGTGGAACTAGTACCTGTTAATTTTGTTTACTTTAAATTTTAAGTAAGCATTGTGCAACGGCGGGATTTCGGAACGCGAGACAGAACACTGCAATGACGCCAGTATGCATCATAAATCATTGCTTATCGGGAAATGTATGCTTCATAAATAGATAGCTTATGAAGAAAATGAATGGAATATATTATGCCCACGTAAAAAGAAAAAGACACCACCCAAAATCGTATAGAACGCTTTGAAAGAAAGAACGATAAGTGAGTGGATAATTTTTCAAGTATTTATCTATTATTAAGCAATTTTTTAAAAACTTATGTGAAATTTTAGTTAAATTGAAATATTTTTAAATGTAACATAAATTTTTTGCATTTTACTTTATTAATAAACAATCGGAGGCTTAATGGCTGAGTGACTAAAGCTTGGTACCACAAGTTTCGAGCTCAGACCCGGCGGTGCCATGGATATTTGTAGTGGTTCAGAATACACTTTAAGCAATTGACCACAGTCTAATATGACTGTAGAGCGTTGGGCGTAGGGCTGATAAACCTACTCCTAAAAAAACATCTCCTGTCCCAAAATTTGTTAGCTGTTATACGGCCTTGACCCACCATAGGGATGTCGCACCAATAACGAGAAAAAGAATAAACAATCGAAAAAGTCTGGTAGACAGTGTGTTGTGTTTCTGATCTAAGAGTGCTTGGTTTGGAACTCGACAAATGATACTGAATAACAAAACTTCAGTTTCTGTGGAAAGGGGCATCTGTTGGGTTCGTGAAGTAGGGTAGAAAGGGATGAAATCTGGAACGTACTGGTTGAGGAGTGATCGTACACAAATTATGGTGGCAAAAAACTTAGATGTAGCAAGACCCTATGAGTAACGCTGAATCTGTTACATCATTGTCGTTCTAGTGGCGAATGACTTATGCCATATTCGAAAGCAGTATTAGTTAATACTTTCTCAATTTTTAGGATAAAAACATTCTTATCTCATGAAAATAAAATTGTCTTTCAATAATTATAACAATTTCATTCAGTAACAATTTATAAATATCATTTGGAATAATTTAATAATGGCAGTTTGCAGGTACGAAAATTGTAGCATTACAAATATCAGCAATTAACAAGATAATTATTTGAAAGTCCTTATCCGTTTCAATGATTTCAGTGATATTTTATTAATATTATAATATAACACTTCAAGCATAAATAAACGATACCAATAATGATATGTCAATAAGTCTCCTATTTTGAGATTCAATATTGCTTCTTCATGCACATCAAAATATTCCATTTGATCAAAAATCCTCTGCACTACACTATTTTAAATATAAATCAGATATTATTCTAGATATGGTAATTATGACCTGATGGCTCCGGTTTGAACTTCTTAATTAAAGGAGCTCCAATCGAAAGCAAATCGAACAGATGGAGAGGATGAGCCTAATCAATATGTAAAAATGGAGAGTTCTGTTGGATTCGATAAAAAAATTGGAAGGAAAATGAGAATTTACATGTGACACCAAAGGGAAACATTGAGTTACTAAAGTATGGTCGCGTAATTATGAAAATTCACAAATCATGGACCAAAAGAAAGAAGAAAAATTAAATATTTTATTATAACAAACTTACAATTATTACGCTACTAGTATCAAAAGTCTTATTAAAATTTAAAGTCTTGTTACTTCTGTTCAATTTAACTATTTTTGAAATACCTCATGGCATTATAATACAATTTGTGTAAAATTAAGTAATAAAGATACATTATGGGGCCTGATGCCCTAGTAACTAGAGCTATGGCGCCTGGTGACACAGGTTTCGGGCTCGAGTCCCGCCGGTACCATGTAGTGGCTACACTTTAAACCGTGGGTTCCGGTCTAATATGGCTGGGCATAGAGGTGACAACCCTACCCCGTAAAAAGGAAAAACATCTAATGTCTCGTAATCTACCAGCAGGAATACGGCCGGCCTTGATCATGGGGCTGTTGTTCCAATGAAGAAGAAGAGTTATATTATAAATACATCAATTTTATATTCAACATTACATTGAATGCTCAAATAGATTCACATTTTATTTCTATGAAAAAGCTACAGTTGATCCTCCTAAATCTTATCACATGGCCTTACTTGAGAAATAGACATTTGCATTTTAAGCTTTGTTAAATGCTTAAAAAAAAAAATTCTTTTGCGTATAAAATCAATGCTTTGGTACTTTTATCGCAAGGATAAGAGGGCTTTTGTAATTAGAGCATCTTTACAAAAAAAAAAAAGCATCTTACACAAAAATATTATTTTTGATATTTTAGAAAATTAATAACATCAGGTGAATGATTTCTGTTCATTTCAATTTGATTATTTATACATACTTTTGAAAAATATATTCAATCAATAAAAATCTAATTTAATCTCATTATTATTTATGTAAAAACCATGTCACCAAGAAACGGTCATTAATTTTTACTATTATACTATATGACAAATTTCTATATATCTTTTCTACTTCTTCACGACAAGTAGCAGAATTTTTGCGCTATCTAAAGTGCAAGTATATCTACTACATCTTGCCATTTGGTCTTCATCTTCATTCACCACGAAATCAAACATTTTTTTGATAAATTTTTCATTGAAACTAGAAAAAAAAACCCTATAGGAATGCAAAGGGATCAGAAGGGGGAAAAATCGAAATCTGTACAAAGTACCCAAGGGGAAGGAGGTATGATAGTGAAAACCGAATGACCCACTTTTTCCCATGGCCCACTAACCTTGGATTCCTTCAGGAAGCACCTGCAACATCTCGAGACTCTCACGAGTTTTTTCCTTCCTTTTTGCTCTACCCTTTCATTAGAGCCCTCCTTCCCTCTTCGAGAGGCCTGCGATCGATTCATATCTGACGGCATCGGATTGCGATGCCGTCTAAGACAAAGTGCTTTTATTTGCAATTAAATTGAGGATATGCAACCTCCATCAAGGCATTATTGATCAATATTCTAATGGGAGGATTTGTTCCTTTTTAATACGCTTTTATTAATTTCACCTGTATGTTTGTTTGTTGTAACTGACTCTTTGCGCTCGATTTTGTCCTACTTGAAGCGATCAGATTTAATTTAAACGTTGTAGACTTATCAAGGACCGACGACGCTAAAATATTTTGATAAGTTTATTATCTCATCATGATTAGGATCGCCAGGATGAGTGATTTTATTTTAACTTATGAAGAGCAATTTAACCCATGTAAAATGAAAGTACCCAAGACATTCTAACCTATGTGGGACAGTGGCACAACGGATAACGCGCCTGACTACGTATTCCCTGTTCGAATCCTGGCTGGCTCAAACATATTCTTATTTAGCCTTTGTTTTATTCACAATTAAATTATTGTAAGAACCATAGTTCCAGTCCTCCGTACCGGGACCTCATTTAAATATTACAGTTTAAAAACACTAAAAAACAAGCTTTTAGAGTTAATCAAACTAAAAACTGAAAAATAATTGTTAACCTAAGAATAAAATGACTGACGAGAAAACGAATGTCACTGTTCTAAAAGCGTGGGGTGCTCTGTATGACATTTTTAAAACTAACTCTGCATTTCGGAAGGAAACTAGTGAAAAATTATAACGATTGATATCGAGCACCCCACTTTTTTTAGAACAGTGGCATTCATTTTCTCGTCAGTCATTTTATTCTTAGGTTAACAATTATTTTTCCCTTTTTAGTTTGATTAACTTTAAAAGCGTGTTTTTTAGTGTTTTTAAACTATAATTTATTTATATTTTTGTGAATGTTTTATTCGATGTCACCTGTGGTGATGTTAAATGGTTTTTAACAAGCAAATTTCCTTTAATACAAAAATAAATAATTTTCAAATTAACAAAAGAAAATTCTTATTATTTATTACTAGGTAAATTGATCTTCGGGGTCTGATGACAGAATGACTAGAGCATTCGAAGCTAGGTGCCATAGGTTTTGGATTCGTGTACCGGCGGTGCCATGAGTGATTGTAGTGGTTCGGAATCCACATTAAACCGTAGGTCCCGTCTAATATTATTGAAGAGAGTTGGGTAGCGCCGACAACCCTATCCCGTAAAAGAAAATATTTCCTGCCTCGAAATCTGCCAGCTAGTTCTACCATGGGGCTGTTGTCGCAATGAAAAAGAAGAAATAAATCTTCGTGCCTCCTTAGTATGGTAAACAGTTTTTCTAAATAAAGAATTATTAATTCGAAACTAAAATAGATAAGTTATTCTGAGATCACTCTAGAAATTACTACATTAATTTACTAGTTAGGATGTTTAATTTTTATGTATATTTTTTGTTTATTCTCTCACAATGCACGTTTACCAAAACTATTCATGAACAAATTATTAAGTTTTATGAAATTTCATGAGCACTGTAAATTAGCTCTTTTTTCTGTATACTAATATTAATTCTTAACAATTATTTTAAAACGACACTTAAATTTGAAATGATCCATCTTAATTTTTGTTTAAGTAATACTGTCTTGGACAAAAGCCAAGGTGTAGCCTTTAAGTACACATTTTAATTCAAAATAATCCCTAAGGTTGCTGTTCTAATGCAACTGGCAATACAGAGACAGTTAATCTTTTTGCCATAAGCAAAGACTGCTCCGCTGTTACTCATTTAGCACTACCCATGGGGCACGTTTAGCTTGAAGATATGCTACGAACACGAGTAACACTACTTCCCCACAACACTCTACGATCAAATTAGACTGGACTTTAAAGTGGATTCCAAACCATTACAAACATACATGGCAACGCCGGGAATTGAACAGGAAACCTGTAGTACCGAGCCTGAGAGCGCTAGCCATCAGGCCCCATATATTAATCTCTATGGTAGAATCATCTATTTTAGACTTGCAAAGTTTTCATCTGTAGCATCTTGTATGCCATTCCACACTCCCAAGAGACTATTCATAAGACTTTTTGAAAGTTATCCAATACTGGCTTAATTTTCTCTTTAAGAGGCTTCAGAAATGTTCTACTGAATTATGATCTGGTGGCTATGGTAACTTATCTGAAATGTTAATATATCTGTTTTAACTTTATCTCTTTGAAGCAGTGATGTGGGGTGTGTTGTTTTTTGAACAAAGTTTAAAAACACCTGTAGAGACCGGTTTTTTTCTCAATATTTTACAACTTACGATTCCAATGTCTCTATGAATTCATGAGAATTTTACACTATGTAACATTTAAAAATAAAAGATTTTCCAACATTTTCAGTAACCAATCTACCATATATTCTTTTTCTTACATTTATATGATTTAATATTGGAAATGTTGGAAAATACATTCTAGGATACACGCTTCTCTTATTCTTTGTAGCATTTGGAATGAAATCGGTCATACTTTTTAGGGACTGATTTGCATAGAAATTCAGTTTCATACCTTTTAATTACAATTATTCTGTTATATTGCAATTAATGCGCGCAATTTTTGATTATTTCTTTCTCTCTATTATGCTTAACCCTTTTGGAATAAATTTAAATTTAATTAATTAATTATGTAACAGGAAGTACGAGGAAGTCATCATAAATGTCAAAATTCAGCAATATATATGTCCATGCTTAATTACAATATGAACTACACTAGCCAAAGTACTAACAATGAATGTTTTTAATGAACTAAACCATTCTCAAAACAACCATCTGCATCTGGTACAAGAATATTACTGTCATGATCACGCGGATCTTCGAATTCTATCCTGAAAATCACAACGCAAACTAAACTTCCTTTAAACTTCATAAACATAAAATGTCAACTTCCGTTAAACATAAAATGTCATTCGCAAAAGCTAATATAACAGAATCATAATTTAAAATTCATTTCCTGAAGCACCAGAACCGTACACAACCAATGATAAAATAATTCAACATGTAGTAATATAATAATTTTTAAATCATTGAGCAGGTAAAGAATTATTAAAGAAGATGGAAAAGGAAATGCAGTTAGATATTCAAGATGGAATAAAAAGCTACATTAATTTCATCATTCTTCTTCAATGTTATACATTTCATGATGTTACGCTGCATTTTTTACAGTCTTGGATCACATCAGGGCCAGCGAGATTCTTCAGTCATCGTGCTTTACCGGGCATCAATGCTGATTTTGTGACGTCATCGCCGAAGTCTCGACAGACATTCACTTGTGTTTTTAGAAGAGAATTTAACGTTAGATTTAAACCAAAATTATGAACCTACCTTGAATTGATTTGCATACAAAATTTTTAATATATATATATAATTTTTAAAAATTGAAGATAATATCTCCATTTCAAATAATCTTAATTTTAATTAATAATTTTATTGTGTTCATAAACATTTTATATATTGCCTGAAATTAATTTTTTAAGAACATAGTTTATTTGTAAAAATATATGAACAAATAACCGTTATAGATTAGATATTATTACAAAATACATTTTCCAAATTTTTATTTATTTATGGAGTTAAATTTATCTCAACAAACTGAATAAAAATTTTAATACAATTTAGTTTAATGGAAGAAATTAATTTCAATTCTAAAAATTTATTTGAATGTCAGCAAATTATTTAGAATAACAAAGTATTATTATTAAGATATATTAAATACAATACAATAAGAAAATCATTCATGATACAAAAATACTTTTCTAAATTTACATCCATATTTTAGGGGCCTGATGATCAGAGTGACTGGCGCTCGGGGCCACAGGTTTCAGGTTAGAATCCTGGCGGTGCCCTGTATGTTTGTAGTGGATCGGAATCTACTTTAAACCGTAGGTCCCGATCTAATATGATCGTAGAAGCGTAGTGGGGGTAGTGTTAGTCGAATCTGTAGCATATCTTCAAGCTATACGTGCCCTCTGGGTAGTGCTAAATGAGTAACAGCGTTCATTAGCACAGCTCACTTTGGGCTGATCATAGGGACATAGTCAATACGAGGCAGCCTCGACGCAATTAAAAATAAAGCATTTAAATTTAGGGCATGAAAAATTAGTTTTAGTGAAAGATTTTGAGATATCCAGAAAATTATAGCTTAATGAATGCCAGAATATTTCTAGTCAAACACTAAGCTTAATCATCAGGATATTATCCCTTTATATTAATCTTATACAAAATCATAATATCTAAATGCTAAATTGGTAAAATTTTAATTCTTATTCAAAATCTATGCAATTATATGTAAAATGAATCTTAAATTCATATTAATAAATTTTCAGATTAACAAATATTTTTATTAAACAAATATACAAAATGCATGCAGTAAGACGAAAACTGATGGCAAACATAAATTATATTAACACATTTTCAAACTAGCCAAAAGGCATTTTCATTATATTAAGAAGTTAAATTTGACAATTTTCATTTATTATTTGAGATCTTTCTAGCATATCTTATCTTAACAGTTATTAATGAAAATACTAGTTAAAACAGATAAACAATGTTTAGTTAAAATTTTTGCTATGGTTGTAAAGATGCATTGAGTTTCTTGAATAAAATATATAAAATCAACATTTTAAAAACTAATAATTCTAATAAAGATTTTTTGATTTCTACACTTTATAAATATAATTTCATATTTATGGCTAATAAGTTTTAAAAAAATATTTCGTAAGTTTGAACAATGATGTCAACAACAAACTGTATGGGCCATTTTAAATTACCTCTTTAATAATTCTTAAATATTCTTTGATTTAACAATTATCTGTTCCTTATTCAAGATTCTTATTTGAAATTAAAAACTCGCAACATAACTTTGCAATTATTTTTTTTTACAAAATTACCTTCCTACAAATCCTCCTATGTAAATTAGAACTTCTTCCTCGCTTATATTTACTTCAACGTCGTCATAAGAAGACTTAGAAGATTTTAATAAACTCCAAAAGATTTTAATTTGAATTCATCTTTCCTTTCTGAATGTAATTGTATCCAACTAATTATTTTTAATTTACCTTCGGATTAAAAAACTTGCTAACAAGACATTATTATCCCCCCCCATCTCGACATCTGTCGATATTGTCCAAATCGACTTCTAATTAATCTGCTTAAAATTTCCTTAACAAAATATATTTTACATTATATGTTTCAAAAATGTAACTTATTGATTCTGTAGTAAAATAAAGATCATAATATATCTTTCTTTAGTATCTTTAGTAAGCTTACCACTTCTTCCAAGAAGTACCAATTATTTTCGTTCTAATAGTTTTAAATGACTTAAATTTTCACATGGTCAAAGCCAAGATTTAATTATTTTTAAAAACAACACATTTTTGACCACATTTTCTATTGATTTGCAGAAATCATAATTCAATTTCAAACGTTTTTGAGTATATTCAACATTAACTATTTTCCACCATTTTAGTATAAAATCAATAAACTCTGCTGTATTATAACTTTTTTTCATTTACTTCACTCGTTAAAACAATTATATTTGTTTTGTGAAATAGATGTATAACAAATAAAACATTTTGCTTCTCAAATGAAGAACTTTTTGCGATAATTTAGGTGCAGTTTTTACAACTGACACCTTATCAAATTCATAAATATTTTTAAAAGATTGAATACTTGTGAAATAAATTTCTGAAAAATTATTTGGATTGGGGAAATGTAGTGTTTGTTCTTCTGTTGCACGTTTCATCAAATTATTTTTAATAGATTTTAATTAAGTGCGTAGTGTCAAACAAAAAGAATGTATTTTTCTGACTGATCTAAATTTTGGATTTAGCATTTTAAGTAACCATTACACATGTTAACATATTTATTTATTTTGTTATCTGATATTAAACACAAAATACTACAGTTGAGGTCTTTTAGAAGGTTTAAAACATCTAGATTATTTATATACTATACATCAGTTTAGTTTTCACTGCCATTATTGCAATTATATCTTTATGTTTAGAAAACATTGAAGTTATCGTAAAGGCTTGAATAATGGTAGCAACATAAACAGAATTTTCAGACATATCTGTAATCTGACTATAGTATTTATGAATATTTCATTAAGTAAAAGGCAAACATTTTTTTTTTTCATTTTCATTAAATAATTCAACCGTTTTTTTAAATATGATATATTATTATTGTCAAAATTAGATTTGTTATTAAAGACATTAGTTAATTTTTTTTAAGATAAACGGTATGAGACAAAATAAAATTTTTGAATTACAGATAAAATTATAGGCTGAAGGATCACTAAAATATATTTACTAGCAAACAAAAGATAATTTGTTGAATATACAATTTTAGTTGAAATCAAGTTATTAATTTGCTGAATTAAAACATCAATAATAAAATAGAACTCACCTTCTTCTTTCTCCTTCTGTTTTCTGAAATCCTCAAGAAGTGTTAGGGTACAGTTCAGTTTGTCTTCAATGTCGCTCCCAAGTTTAGCTAATAAACAATTAAATTTGGTCATATCGCTCTTGTTTTCTTGAAGAAATGTAATACATTTGTTATACAATGATTAATCATGCTCAAATTGTAGCAATCAAATTTTTGTATGGTTTAAATGAAACGTATATCCGTGGAACATGACCATTACAAATATTTAGCTTGTGAAACAACATACTATCTTTTGCTGAATAAAAGCCACTCTATAGATAATTTTCAAATCTTTCAGAAAATCATCGAAATGATGTCTGGTAAACACTGGTTTTTTTATTCCTTTTTAGCATTTCATTTCTTCTTTCAGGAGTTTTTCTTTTCGGTACTGGATCACTAGATAAATGTTCAGACTGATTTGTAAATATTGATGGGTATACATAAAGAGTTAATTCTGAACTACTTCTTTACACATAACTGATTCATCATCACAAAACAAAATGTCACATCGCAATGTATTCACTTTATTTGTTACTTCAAATAAATCAATATTTTCATACATTAATTATAATTTAATTATTGGGATACAATGATTCCCTCTTTATTTAATATGATGTAAATAATGTTCGGTAAAATAAAAAAATACTTAACAGTTTTAAGAAATCATTAAAAATTCTCATTAATATACTAAATACCAATAAAAATTCACAAATCAGAAATATAATCTTTCAAAATCATTTTTCCTAATGTATATAATAACAATAATATATATGTATATATCCTTGAGTCAAAAACAATGTCTGAAAATTTCATAATTTGTTTCTATTAGTGCTAGAAGTGTTTAGAGGGTGATTTGAAATCATGAGCTGTTGTTGTTTTTATCGTGTTTAAGTTTTATAATTGAAGATTAGATTTTTTCACATTTCGTCTGCTGTCATTTTTTCACATTTTGTTGGTATATTTCGTGAAATTATAGATTTTTAAATATCGATTGTTAAATATTAATTGTGATAATTATTAGACTGTTTCATTAGTGCCAGGAGTGTTTATAGAGTAGTTTGAATGAAATTCAATATGTAACACTGCTGATTTTATAATATTAAAGATCGAAATTATGCTCTGCGGTTGAAATAGAATCTTGTTATTGAATATCGATAAAATTAAGTGAATTTAATACAAATTCATACAGTTTTATAAGTATATTGTATGAAATAATACAGCTTTTGGTATTCTATTGTTAAATATTAATTTTGATTATTCTTTTGAGGTCGTTTTATTGTTGTAGTTTCATTGCTGTTACCTAACAATGTCGCATAAAACATTGTTCGTAATACAAACATAGAATAAAGGAAGAAGGAACAGCAAAACGAAATGAACGAAATAGATTACATATGTCACAGTCACGGGTTACTTAGATATCACAACGATATCACGAAATGAAACAAGTCGAGTAAGAATTAAAAAATTAAGACAAAACTTGTTATATGCTGATCGAAATGAACATCGTGAAAATGATTGATTACGCATGCAAATGAACTGATTGTATCAATTGATAACACTTGAATCGTAATCAGTATAATTTTGACATTCAATATAGCGTGCAGCCGTTTGCTGTAATTGAGTATGGCTAAAGTTTACATAAATGGCAAAGCATTAAAATTCAAAACCGAAGCAGCTGGAGTGATAAAATTAAATTTTTAGTATTGAATGCACCGCCTTAGCCACTATTTTCATTGGTTGCAAGTACTACAATACAAATGAAGCAGTTTTGAATCACAAATGAAATTACAACACATGCTTTCAAATGGGTTGTTTGGTAACACTTGACAATTATATTTATCATAATAACACTCAAAATTCAAGGTCAAATCTACCATAAAGCAGGCTCTTTATTAGTATTTCGGGAAACTGAACACAAATTTTTGCAAATTTATTGATGGAAATTCAAATGATCAAGTGAATCAACATAGTAGAATATACAAAACCACAAAAAGGAAATAGTTGTTGATGCAATACATTGAAACATCAACATGCAACATTTTGAAAATATCATTAGTGGGTAAAGTATTGCAACAAAGCAATATTTTTACGTAAGCAACATTGGAATACTTAACAATAAGTAAATTGTTTGGCTGAATGCACAAATGAAGATTTACATGGAAAGTTAAATTAGATTTCGGTGGAAAGCTAATATTATTAACAGGTGATTTTCATCAAACAGTATTTGTCAAGACCGGCTAATGAATTGAAGGCGTGTTTAAAAGCATCAGACTTTTAGAGACGTTAATAAATTTAAATTGATGACAAACATGCGTATTTAATTACAAAGGTTTTGCAAAACAATTATTGGATATTAGAAATGAAAAAACTACAATTGATGAATCAACATATTGCATTAAATTGCAAACCTAATATTATAGTACAACACACTCAATTGATTTAATGAGCATTTCCAGGTATCATACAACATTACAAAAAAACCATCAAATGAATGTAAATATTAGGTAAATTTTAGAACAAAAAGTTCCAAAAATGTTTCCATTTCTTGGAACAAATCTAAAAATTATTTACTGGGTTTTTACATTTATTTATTTTTTTTGTCATCAAAGTTAAAATAATTCTTAAGAAATAATAACTAGAAATTAAAATTAAATTATATGTAAAAATGCAAACGTAATCAGATTTTGAAGAATATAGTTCATAAATTATTTGTAGCAAATAAAGGTTATCTCAAAGTTCATGCAAGATTTCTTAACCTTGAATACAAATCTCGAAATTAGATATCCTGCGTCCTATAATTAACTCAAGGAATTTTTCGTGAATTTTGAAACACTCTTAATATATAACTGAAAGAAGAATTAGTAAAAATTCCAAAGGAATTATTTAATGTATAGTTTTACCGCAATGATAGCGTCTTAATGCCATTAAAGCGTTAGTATCTGCAAATATCATTCAACTGAAAATGTAAGCGATAAAGTTAATTTAAAGTTTTTAAAAATTTCTCAATTCCAGAAAATTAATAAAGAAAATGAAATAAATTTAAATAAGAACAGGAACACGAACACAGTTACTTCTTTAATTTAGTTTTGTTGTAGATTTGATATAAAAATTTCTAATCGTTTTTAATTCTATTTATTAATTAAAACAACATTCTTTCTGTGATTTTGGTTTACACATCAATGATCAAAGAAAAGGTCTCAAATAGAACTGTATTTAGGGCGGAAAATACATATTTCAATGTGAAATTTATTATAAATACAAACATACAATGACTTGCTTATTTTTTTATATGTGTTAAAAAAAAAAAAGCAACTAAGCTGAATTTAGCAATATTGGGTTTATAAAAGTATAATTTTAGTAAATATTAACTATAGTTATTATTTAGTTTTTATACAGTAAAATGCCTTTATACAGTAATGTTTTTATACAGTATTGAGACTGCTATTGAAAGTATAAGATAGCAATTTCTTTCATAAATTTTTAAATAAACGATCACAAATAGCTCATTTTAGCAAACTTTTTCGAAATAAGACCTATCAAAACTTTCAACAAAATAAAAGAACTTTTAAATACTTTTGGTCTCCTCGAAATATAACGTTAAACTGTAGGTCTCGGTCTAATTAGCCTAAAGTGTGCACAAAATCACCGTACAGCGACAAAAAACCCCCTCGAAATATAAAAGCATATAAAAACGTGTACTTAGGATTTTTTTTTTTTTTGACAACCTGATTAATTTTGGGGATTATAATTTGTTCTTTGATTAAAGATTCAATAACAAAATGAAAGAAAGCCTAATTAAAACAAATGTTTTTTTTTTTTTTATTTTTATAAGGAGTCTTAAACAAAATATATATATATATAATTACTTTTGGGCATCTATTTTACATTTTAAATCAATATAGTACATATAGCAAATGCTCACGACTTTTAGGACATCAAACATTTTTAATATTTTCCTGTTTGTTAAAATCATCAAGACATGACTGGAAGTCTAACGACGACTTCTTTTTATTGAGAAGGAATATCCTGAAACGCTGTTTAGTTTCAGATTTTAATCTAAAAAATTATTTAAATGAGATTTTACTCAAATGAGATTTTACAGAACAAAGTATACGTAACAAATGTAATCAATATAAAGTCTGTTCCATAGTTAAGACATTAAAACTAACAGAATTTTGAGAATGTTTGTATAACATAAAAATATTATTAGATTCCTAATGAAACACTTGTTCCTAAGAACTTGTTTACTTGACAATTTAATTGATTCTTTGATATAATTGTGTGGGTCTACTCTAAATGGAGTAGTATGTACAAATTACACATGATCAATTTAAGTTTGTTGACTAATATCGGTACTAGTATTTCTTAGGAGAATTAGGCATGGTAGTAAGACAACTGGATCATAAATGCATTTCATAAATTTAGACCAGGGATGCATAATTTTCTGAAGATGGCGAATTGCACATGCTGACTAAAAAAATTATATAATATAATAAAAAAAAGTATGTGATGAGTCATGTTAGATGAATTTAATATTTTTTAGAATTCGTTTGACTTTTACGGTAAACGAATACAGAAATGAATCGTGATTTCTATATTAATGGATTTTTCATTCTTTTGTCTGAAAATGTCTGTTTGCTATTATACACAATGCATTTTAATGTATTACCTAGCAACAACCATAGCTACTTAGACTAGATATTTTTTTAAATGTAATAATGCTTTAAGTAATTTTATAAAATGTGTAACGGATTCTACAAACAAACATTATGGATGGTTAATGTCATGTTAGTTAACAAAATTGATACTCTTCTGTTAGTGTGAGAAATAAAAAAATAAAATAGTTAGGAATCTTGCATGCAGATTAGATCGTCATTAAAAGAGTTTTCATCTTCTAATTTTTAATAAATTAGAATACGACGAAAAATTTTTTTCTAATATTTAAGAGCCTACTTTTTTTTTTTTTATTAATTTAAAGCTAAGACCATATTATATGTTTTAAATTTTTATCAAAACCTTTATTTTATATATTTTTAGATAAAATGATACATAATGCAGTAGGCAGCATGCGAGCCGTGCATCTCTAATTCAGAAGTATTTAAAGTTCAATGTTGATTACTATCAAGTTGTTAAACACATGATCTAATTCATATTTTTAAAACGCATTAAAGTTACACATTATTAGACAGATTTCTTCAAAACAAAGAAAGCGATGGAATATGTATAGCTTCGTAACGCTAATTAATTTCATACGACTTCATTTTCTCCTTTTAATGTTTAATTAGAAATTTAAGTTCTTAATTAACCAAAACAACATGATACCAGTAAGTTAATTATAATTGTAGAGTTATAGCAACTTGAAATTATTTACAATAATAATAATAATAATAATAATATGTGCAACAATATGCAAAACGTCAAAATAAATTTTTTACGATTTTTAACAAGCCGTAAAACAGACTATAAGAATTTCATAACACTAATTTTCCTACCCTGAAATGAGGATATATGTTTATCTATGTTGAGTGCCATATTTTTACTTCGAATCAAATAACTGTGAAGAGGAAAATATTCCAATCTGATTTTGCTTTCTATATTGTTCCAAATCATAATTGAATATCTATTGCCGATTTCCTGCTTTATAAAGATGTGAATATTATGCATTTTTCTTATTGTTACTAAAATGAATTAAAAAATGCCAACTGAAAAAAATTTTCAATCCATATGCTCCTCAAAATAAGAAAAAATTAAAAAAGGGATTTCATGAACAGTTCTTCCATAAGCTAATGTGTGATGCTTAGATAATGAGCGTTCCCACCGAATGCCCATATTATAACCTATACTACTACAGCATGAATAAGCTCTTTGAAACCTTAAAGAAGATTGAATGCATCGATCTTCATTTTAAAATTATCAGCTCCGGTTTACGAATCTTTTTTTCTTTTTTTTTTTTTTTTATGTCTCCAGTGAAACTCCTTTCTCAAGCTTTTTTTGGGGAACCTTTAACCTCCTTCCTCCCATAAAGATTTTTTATGCCTACCTTCTACAAGATAAGGGAGTAGAACCAATCCAGAAAGAACCAAACGAGGAAGAGGGTGCTTTTAGGCACCGTGACCTTGAAAGGGTAAAGAAGGCAAATCCCTGCCTTCCCATGTTCTATTGGAACATGCAGCAAAAAAAAAGTAAGAGTGGTAAGCAGCAAGGTGGGACAAAAGAGTTCGACAATTGCTTCCTGTCTACCTCCTTCAACTGCTTTCACTGCTTGAAGATTTTTTTCATAGCAGTTTTAAAGTTAAGAAATTTTCTCTACTGACCTAGATTTCTTTTCTTTGGGTTAGTGGGACATATTTATGATTTTTCAAGGCTGTGGGAAAGTGCAGTGAAGTTTTCCCTTTCTTTTTGTGCAAGATCTACTGTCCATTTCGCCTTTAGAGGAACGTGTACAACTCAAGGATGTTTGCCTCCTTTTTCTCTTCACATTATTGATAGAGGGAGGGCTGTATTGATGCAAGTACGGTGCGTTTGGAGTAAGAACCTTGAAGAAATTTCACGGCCGTTAAGACTTGAAGGTGTTTTTCTTGTTAGCTTTTTTTCTTTCGGCCAGTGTCGCAGCGCTTTCGTAACAGGTTTTTTAACGAACACGTGTTGGGAACATCCCTGTAGCTAGTTGAATCCTCATGGAATTCTAATTCAGGATCGTAAAATTTTTTCAACTGCAAATATCAGTTTAATTAACTTTAAATGTTCTGGCTTGGGTTGTTCTATTCAAACATTTATCTTATTTTGAGAAACAACAAAAGATGAATACCAAACTTTTTAACGATATTTTTGTTCTTTTAAGTAAAATTACTTTAATGATATGCATGCTGATAAAATAGTATGATTACAAAAATACTTTTCTAACGGTCATAGTTTCTTATAATATTTTTTAATTCAAACGAAAATATTTATCCGTATAACATCTGTCTTCTAATTTAGAAAATAAATCATATTTGCTTTGCATGTATAATAAATAAGATCCCAGTACAGAAATAGTAACTTAAAAAAGTGTGCTTTTAAACTAATGATATGCATGCTGATAAAATAATATGATTGCAAAAATACTTTTCTAACGGACATAGTTATTTATAACATTTTCTAGTTCAAACAAAAATATTTATCCGTATAACAACTATCGAATAATTTTGAAAATAAATCATATTTTCTTTGCCTACTATATAATAAATAAGATCCCAGTCAGAAAGAGTAACTTATAAAAAGTTTGATTTTTAAACTAATTTTTAACTGAATTTAGCAAAAAAAAATTATAATATTACTTGTATAATAATCCTATTATATTTCTATTTGTATTGGAGGAAATACTTCCATTTTTGTATTATTTACATCATATTAGCTTATAATTAACTAAGTACAATACGATTCCTGTATAACGCGGTCAACAGAAGATAACTGTTACGTGTATCGTGTTATTGACGTAAGTGATAAATGACAAAAAATGCCTATCTTGAGTTAGTATTGCAACGCAATTAAAATATTATCTCATATTACAGCATACTTTTATAACTGTATTTCATTTTCACATTGCATTACGGTACATTTTACGGAGACTTTTTGTAGACTTACCCTTCTCGATTAAATGAAAATACATTGCTGTTTTGAATTCGAGTTAAGTAATATAGTATTCAAGTAATATGATGTTTAAGTTACTGTAAAATAATAAAGTTTTCTTTACGGTATTACGGTAGAACACATTACTACTTTAACACAATATATTTGAAAATGTATAATTAACATTTAGATTTAAGATATTTGAAAAGTAGGAAGTTATTTTAGAGTTTATACTTTTTTGTTATTAGGAATCATCTCCAACTAATTATAAAATATATACCGCATAGTAAAATAAAATATATATAATTCGTACCGTAATAAATATAAAATACGTACCGTAATAATTGAAATACATTAAATAGTGCGGTAACATAATTAAAAAAAAGGAAATAAATACTGAAAAGGATTAAGTTAACATTATACAGCAATTACCATTAATTTCTCAGAGGTTAATATATTTTAGTGTTTATTTATTCTGGTTAGTTCACTACTAAAAACGAAAATTAAAATTATATTTATTATTCGCAATTAGAGAGGTATGCAAAAATTGCCTTTTTTTTTATTTCAAGTTTATTTAAAAAAAAAAAAAAAATCAATAGCATTATTGGAATTGAAGCACAATGTTTTTAATGGCACCAATAATCTCGCAAACTATTGTAGAAATTATACAGAAAGGACCAATTATTTTGATTTAGAAATCTGATTTCAATGAAAAAAAATCACTATTTATTGTAATATTATTATAAAACATAAAGTCTTAAGTAAAAAAAAAAAATGAGAGGTAAATCTAACTTCGAAAAAATGTAATATTTTATAGGCCTATTTTTCAACATATATGTCAACTAAAATAAAAACAGAATCTGTCATACATGTAGTATTATGAAAGGAAAAAACTTTGGGTTTTATAAGTTAGGTTATGTTTATTTTTAGGTTTAATTTTCTTATTTATTAATAAATACTATTATTGTAATACATTTTTTTAATAAATTATATTATTATTTTAATACTTTATATAATTTTCTTTTTTGAAAAACAAAATCATTTTTATGGGTTTAAATCCCCAAACGCCGATTCTCATAACTATCAGTTTGCAAGAAAGAAGAATTTATTCAATACGTTTTTAATAACATTTAATAATAGCATATAGCTAACTTTCACCTGGACTTCTAATTTTAAAAATTATATGATAAATAAACAATGTTGTTAAAAGTAAAGCGTTGTTAAAAGTTAAATTATAAACCTTTAACAACGCATTTTCTATTTCAAAATTGTCAGAATTTTGCTGCTATACTATTTAAATGTTTTTAACGAAACATAATGCACATCAAGTTAGTAAAAAACTTATCAGAATGTTATATTCAAATAACAAACAATCTAAATTAAATATAAAATTTTATTTTCACATTTTTTATTTACTGGCAATTTAAATATACTAAACCTTTGTTTCCAATGTTTTACATCTAAGTTACAAAAAAATTCAGAACATCTGTAATGTATTTGCATAAATTTCATTTTATATTATATTAAATTGCATAAATCAGTTTTTCATAAAATAAAGAGGAATTTCTTGAAATAATTCAATTAAAATGAGTAATACATTTATTAATACACGTAGTTTCTAGCTATTCTACGAAATAACTTGATGTTCTTTAAATTAGCCAATGATAAACTGATTGTAAAATAAAAAAAATAATTTAATAGAACAATTTGTATAAATATACACACAAACACATTACATTTTGTCATTTTTTATAATGATTTTTAAACCTGTTATCAAAATAATGTTGTAATTTTAAGCTTTAAAGGCATGTTGTTTATTATTATATGAAATAATTAATTAAACGTTGGTAGACAAAAGCATTTTACGCTTTTTCTCATCCGTTGTTTTCATAAAATAGCTAGGTCTTTCATAATATAATGCATTTTATCAACAAATACAAAAAACAACAAATGGAAACATATGAATTAAACACATGAAATAAAAATGACGTTTAATTGAAATATTAATTTTCTTGGCTGTGTCTAATTTGAAATCTAAAATTGAGTCTTTTAAAAAGGCCGACATTCTTGTTGATTGTAAGTCGGCCATAGAGGCAATAGCTCTTCAACACCTCTTATGACAAAAATTAAATAAAATATCAGGAGCTAAATATGAACGGTAAAACTATAGAATTCCAGTGGATAACATCCCCTGTAGATGTTGATGGTTAAGAAAAAGTAGACCAATTGGCAAAGAGTACAGAGTTATTTATTGAACGAAGTCCCATTCCCTTAGATTCCCTTAAGAGAAGCATATGGGAAAATATTATGTTGCCATACAACACAGAACTATCAATTAAATCAAAGGACCCTGGGAGGATGATTAGAAGGATAATTAGAAAGAAATCAGTCATAGGCCAAGTAAAGAGGCAGTGGCTAATTTCAGACTGAGAACAGGACACTTGACACACAGGCTTGCCTGAACTCTTCAGCAAAATTGGCATACTGACTAACAGTCTATGTTCTATCTGTAAAACAGACTTTATGTATAAGCAGCACTTACTCATTTGTCCGAGCCTTACACATTACGTTACGATGTAGAGGAGATGTTTGCTTGCTGCAGTGGATGGCAAAGTATCTCATGTCCTGAGCACACGTTTACTTCTCCTTTTAGACTTTTATGTATCTTTAATTTTTAGAATTTTACTTGTGTAATTTTTATATGTTTTGTTACTGTCAAATTTTAATTCTAATAATGAGGTTTTTATGTGCTCTAAATATTTTGGTAGTGTGTAATTCTGAATTAATTGTTGTGTTATTTTTTGGCAAGTGGCCTGATGTAAATGCATTGATTTCCAATTTTCGATATGAAACAACAACAAATGAAATCTAAGAGATCTATCTCTATCTTAAGAGATTTATTAAATTATCATGGATTGATATGATCAAAATAGGCGCTGAATAGGCGATGTTTTTGTTTCAAAAACATTGTCAATTAAAAAGAAACTTTGTTACTTATTTACTCATCGTTTGTGCAAAACGTAAAAGAAAATAGACCTGCCCAATCATCTCTTAGAATATTTGCAATTCTGCAAATATTCTAGCCTAATCAAACAAATGTTTTTTGTGGTTTTCAAGGATTCACAGAAATCTATTTTATAGTATTTTACATATTGTCAAATACAGTTAGAAAGAATTGCAAACCAACTAAATAGTAACCACAAGAAAAAAATATAAACAGTATAAACAACCACAAAAAAAAAAAAAAACACTATCAAAATGCTTACAGCATATATACATTTACCAATAGTCCACGAACCACATGAAATTTTGATTAAAATAGCAATGAAATTAGGTAAAAAAAGAAAATCCTTATTTTTATTTTTACTGCTTTCAAATTAAATCTATCATTAATCATAAAAATTTTTTTTAATAAATTATATTGGAATTTGTTATATTTTAAATTAGAAATAGAAACAACAGATTGATTTTTATCACATAATAATATCATTCATGATAAATAACCATTATTTGCATTGGAAAGGTTTCTTTATCTATACACAACAGGGGAGGTTTCAGGTATAGGATTGTAGAGCTGTTATTGGGGTTGACACAAGTGTTCATGTGATTATACGGAGTGCCCTTTCTGAGTTCTCTCTAGGACATTCAACTTAATCTGTGCAGTTGAAATCATAGCTTCACTGCCGTATTTGAGAACTGGTTTTATATAAGTCTTTTAAGTGAGGCTTAAAGTATCCTGGGCGAAATCTCATTTTGCAACGGCAAGTCTTTTTAAAATAGGTAGTCTTTCAAATCTAGTTACAGTATGTCTAATACGTTCGAAACATTCATCAGAGATACTGGGACTAGACTTGAAAGACTATCTATTTCAAAGAGACTAATAACAACCTAGACTGGAACTAACAACAACTTTGAATTATCCAGAACTTGATTATGTATCTTTTACTACATATTGCGTCTCGGAAAAGACACATATTATATTTCATATTTCATGCTAATTATATCTTACATAACTGAATTACTTTTATTTTATTTTATGAGCTTAAAAATGTTATTCTGAATATGGGGTTAGCTGATTCAAAAATACGACATAGGTTTAAGATTCGATTTGCATTTTTACTTAATGTCAAATACAATTAGAAAGAGCAAAAGCATAACAGTATATAAGCCATCATAACTGAAACAGTAATATATAAATAAAATAAATAAAAACAACTTACAACATGGATTTTTGACAACTTTATTATGAAACATTTGTGGGACTGCGGACATAGTTCAGGGGAACCGTTAAGTTAGAAAATTATTATTTTAATTTTCACTGATTAAACCTACCATTTGTCATATGGGAGCATGTAGTAAATTATAATGGAATTATTTATATTTGTGATTACTAATAGAAATAATAGACTGCTTTCTATCACATAGTAATATCATTTACGAAAAAAACAAACAAACCCACCAGTATTCGTATTGGTAAGTTTTTAAATTTTGAATTTGTCTTGAATTTGATAATGTATGTTTTTACTACATATTGCGCCTAGGAAAAGTTCATTTATAATTATTGTATCATATTTCCTGTTGGTGTTTTTATATAACTGATTTAATTTGATGTCAGTTTAGGTATTTAAAAGACTTCTGCTCAGTAGAGCAGAAAGTAAGTTATGTTCATCTTACGAGGAAGTGGAATCCATAAATATTAAGAATCTAGTTTACAATTTTTAAACCTGTTAGATTTTTTACATCGACTGACATCAGAATGTGGTTAATTGATTAAAAATTTGCAGCATTGAAGTCTCAACCTTTTTAAATTACAAGAAGATATTTAAATTATATTAATATACATAAATTTTACGATAAGGCTATTAAATGAAACTGAAGGATAATGGAAAAATAAAAGGGTAATCGAAAACATTTTCAAAAATTAAAAATATATCTGAAATTTTAAAAAAGGAAATTAATTATTTTTTAAAGTATTTTGATTTCGAAAATAATATAAAGAAACGAAAAAAGTGAGAGATTCGTGCTAAAATTGTTTCATATTAATACTTATACCAGTTAGTCAAAAAATATATTTGCCTACTATTTATAAACAATTTTTCTAAAATGTTGTACTTTGGTTATAGCATGAATAGAATCTTAAAAATAAATTATTATTATTTTCTCACTTGACTGGCATTTTAAAATAATAAAGCGCACATTCCAACAGTTGTCCCACTAAATACGGAAAGCTTCAGGTAAAAATCATTTCATTATAAAGGTAAAACTTTTATAAATATATAATTATCATTATGATGCAACTTCACAACACGTGATAGCAGTGTTACGATTTGCATTACCAATAAGAAAAACGACATGCATTTCTACATTTCTTTCTGCAGATTTAGTGGATGAAATAAGAATATTTCCTTGTTGTAATAACAAGAAAATAAGAAAATATGAATAATTTGGCCTGCTATTATCTAAGGAGGTTGTTCTGAAACTATTTACATTTGCATTTGTTTTCCTTTTAACAAAGAAAGCATTGTCACTAGTATCATTTTCCTCATACATTTTTTTCTTTATTAAATTAAATATCTGAGTAACTTCAAAATTTCTAGTTTTGCTATTCTAATGCACGAATAAGGCTTTTTTTCCCGGAAAATTTAGGTGTTCAGAATATTAAATCCAAATATATATATAAATTGCTAGAAATTAATTAACATTTGTGCTGAAATATAACATTCCCGACAAGCATTACTTTATACACCAAATTTAACTTTAAGATAAAAAATCATTAAGTTTGATACAATAAATGTCCTTAATAATTAAGAAAGATGTTTTTCTAAATATCATATAACATTATAGATAACTTCATTGATTATTACTTCATAATAGATTACCTATAACATTATTTGATGAAATTATAAGAATATTTTGATGTCATGAGAAACATTTGATAAAATTATTAGAAATTTTTGATGTTATTAGAAACATCTGTTCAATTTTAACTTAAAACTTTATTTTAACTTTTTTTTTTTTAAAAATCACTTTCAAATAAGTGCATTGTTGTAAAAGGATCAGCACTTACAATTCTTTAAAATTTGGAGTAGCTGAATCTTTTCAGGAGAATTTTGGAATAGAGTTTAAATTTTACTTTTATCATACTCCTTTTACAACAGCCTAGAAAAGAATTATTAAAAATGCTGAATTGATAATAATAAAAATTGTGTCTGGTCTAATTATTTTCATTTTAATTCCTGTAATTGACTTTGGAAACTTTGATTATTATTTTTTTTGTAAGTGGTGTGTCGCTCATTTTTTAGGGATCTATCTTACAATTTGAAAACTCTTTCTTCATTAAAATTTATGAAATACAAAGATGATATGTATGTTACAATGTTTCCTCATATACTCACATTACATTATAAAACACTTTCGAGAAGCAAAATAATATTAATTGTTTTTATTTATATTATTTAAATGTTTCTTTCTCATAATCTTCTTAGAAAAGTAATCTAAATGCATAATTTTAGCTTTCACAATCATACAAACACAGATACTCTTACAAACACAGAAATTTTCTGATAACGATAAGATCAAACAATTTTATCTAAATTTTGTTACCAAAAAAATAATTATCTTATAGCATTTATTTTCTATAATTTAAATTTATTTTTAATGCTAACAACAAAATAATAATTATGTGAATTTCTATTTAAGAATATTTTCCACGAATGATAAAAATATTTTCGTCCTCAATATGAAGAGTTTGAGATATTTAATTTACATTTTCTTTATATTACTCTACACTTCACCCCCATATATAAATAAATGTATGTAGCTAAAAGTGAGAGTGGTAAAAATAGCATAAAAATGTAAATGGGAAAAAACTTCCAATTATGAAATTGCAGGGTTACATTTAATTTTAAGATAGATAAAAAATTGTCATAATACTATATAATTAACGTAAAATATGAGTAAAATGAAAAGTATACAATACAGAAAGAATAAATGGTGGTTATAAACATGATATGGAAATAAGGTATGGCATGTTATACAATGGTAATGTGTTTTACAAAGGTAATGTGGCAATGTGTTAAATAATATAATGTGTGTAATGATGGTAATGCGTTTATACAATGGCAACAATCATGGTAATGTGTTTTTTTTTTTTTTTATTTCCAACGGCAAGGCAATTCAAAAAAAAGAGCGGGGGGGGGGAATACAGTACATAAAAGAAAAAAGAAAATATACACAAAAGTATTCAACTAAGTTGGCAGAAGTCATTGCCTTAAGAGTTCTCTAGATTGCCAGTATCTCGCCGTCTCGGATTCCACATGATGAAGTGCCAAGCAACGATGTACTAGATGAGCTAGGTTCATTAGTTCTGTCAAATCATAGAGAGGACAGTTTGGGTGGTAGAAAATCCCAATGCGATGTAGATGTTCATTAGATCAGTTCTTTTTGGGACTATCACAAGCACTTCATTGCAATACACGCAAGCCAACCGGACGACGATTAGGATAGCAGCTAGAGCTCATGCCGAAAACTGTAGACCACTTAGCCGTATAAAACATTACCCAGGGAGCACCACTAGGAAGTAGGTCTACATTGCACCCCTTATCATGACGTTTAATCTATGGAGCATAAATAAAATGTTTTTACTCAAAATGAAGAAATTGGTGCAGAAAATTCAGTTAAAATTTCATGAATAATGGTTTCCCCAGGATTATTTGTTTATTTTCTTCTATAAAATTCTTTATATTGAGAATTTTCTATCTAGTCCAGAAATTATAAATGGTATTAAATTCTATGTTTAACAGGAATTTTAAGCTTGGGACAAATAATACGTTAATGGAATGGTTTTCCATTAGAAGAAAACTCTACTCAAGGGTTTAATATCTTGATCTATGAAGATTCAATTACTGATAGATTTGGAACTTTCTGATTGATACTTTTTGAGCTATAGTAGAAAACGTGGAATTGTTTATCCTGGTCACAGCATATTGAACATATATTTTTATGACAATTCATTACAGCATGCATTATAAAATCAGTCATCTTTTTTTCTCCCTGATTATAATTATCTTTATCATTGTAATGTAGTTCATTTCCAAATTTTGATTTCTTTAGTGCAATGTTTTCCTTTTATAGAGTTTTCAGAACGAATATTTAATTTTGAACATCGTATGGGCCATATATTATTTTGCTTATTTCATATTAGATTAAACACCGCTAGGCTAAAAGGTGATGAAATTAAGAATTGCTGAAGATGAAAAGTTTAGATAAGTGGAATTATTGTTATAAGAAATGTCTGCAAATTTTAAATTTTAATAATTCCTGCCCATTATTAAATGTTATTAATAATGGACAGTTAATGTTATCGGAAGCATTACAAGTAAATTCTTTAAAGAAATAAAAATTAATAAAATGAATTAATTGTTCTTAAAAGGTCTTCAAGAAGACATTATTTCTTATTTCTGTCATTTTGGACCAAGACATGTGAGTGACCAATTTTTCGTGAGTTGATAATCATTTTTATTTTAATATCAAGAACTACGTTTTTTCGTTGTCCAATTTAACATTAGCTGAAATTGTTTTATATTCATTAATAAAGGAAATAAAAGTAAATGAACAAGAATTGCATAATATTATCACTGGTTCTTATTTCAATGGATCAAAAGGAAAAAAAAAAAAAAATTTATACAAAAAGCCATGTTGATGAAGAATATTTTAATGAAATTGAATAAAATTTCAGAAAACGATTTGGAATTGTCACAATATGTATTCGGATTTTTTAATTAAAATTAACCCTAATATTAAAATTTGTACTTCGAAACATGCAAGTTAAAATTTTAACTAAACAATTAAAATTGGGGGATGTACAATTATTCTTTTTTTACTAATATTAAAGATACTATTCATTGACGAGTTTATGAATCTTAAAAGATTTCATCTCATATTTTAAGATATTGTTTTAATCATTACTTATCTAAGAGTAAATTATTAAATAGATGTAAACCATAAACTCGATAATAATTGATAATTTCTGTTATCGAAATGGTAATTATTCTAAACTATTATTTAAACAAAATGTGGAGTTATTTATTCTGTTGGTAATTTAAATCAAACCAACAAAATTCCATTTATTTATTTTTTAATGGAATTAATTTGCATTTGAAATCATTATTCATTCTCATAAATTTTGTAAGAAAACCTTCATTTTAGTTCATTTTGCACATATCACGGAAACGAGTAATGCAATTTGTGAAATGCTGCTATCCTTGCATATATGTAAATAGTATAGATTTTGAATTTTCTTGGTCCTGTAGGTGGCGCCACTATTCTCATCTTCTATGTCAATAGGTGGCTTGTTACACAACAAGCAAAAAAAAAAAAAAAAAAAAAAAAATAAATACTACCAGGGCAGGAATGGTTTTTTTTTTTTTTCCCCCTCTTTCACAATTTGAATTTTTACTTTTTTTTTTTTTTTTTAAATATGTGTACATTAAAATACGGTGTAGAAAATGACTAATATATAAAATTGTCTTACAATTTAAACTAACTCTTTATGAATATTATTTCAAAATATTTAACAGTATTTTCACAGATAAAAAAAATTATGAATAGAAAAAAATTTATGAATAGAAAGTATAGTTATTAAGGATAATTAAACCATAAGATGTTGCATAGTTGCATTCTCAATAAATACTCCTGCTATTAATATTATACTGCACGAATTGATCATTTAAGTTAGGTTTCTTAAACAATAAAGAAAATGTATATAAAGCATGCATATATTCTATCATTCATATATCATAAATACAATCAAAGATTGTTTGATAAAATTTAAATCATAATCTATTAACAGTCATTATTAAAAATGACTTAAAATGGTGCAGTATTACTTACTTAATATATTTTAAATCATCAAAATATTTTATCGAATAAAAAACACAGAATATATGTGTAATATATTCTGTAAATAAAAATTCAAACTAGAAATAGTCATTAATATAATAATATATATATATATGTGTGTGTGTGTGTGTGTGTATGTTTCATTTCTGAATTTCACGGATAGCCTAACCGAAGGGTGATTAGGGAAGAGAACATTGTCTTCCGGAAGGACTTTTAAAAAGGAACATAAATAACATGAAGAAATAAAAATAAATGACATAATAATATCAATGTAATTTTAACATTTTGAAAAAGTTCTTTGCTGTCTCAGTTATAAATTTACATATTATATATTTAAATTTATTGATAAATTTCTACTTATTGCAGATTATTAGAGAAAAAAATTAAAGCTAGAACATCTGATTACTCAAAATTCTTGCTTACAGAATTTATATTTAGATAAATATTAAAAAAAATCAATTTTAAATTTACTTTTGAATTTTCAAAATAATAATAATATTTAATCTTTCTGAGGCATTGACTGGGGTTCCAAAGTTGTAACAAATTTTGGAAACAAGTTAAAATATTTTTTTTTCAAATTCATTTTGATGAATTTTTTAAATTGGTTTTGTTTTATACTGTTAAAGATAATTTTTCAAAGGAAATACAGCAAGAAAAACTTTAATTAAATTTTGCAATAACTTTCTAGCTATGTAATTATCATTGCAAAATAATAATTCTATTTTATTTAATTATTACATTCCTTTGAATCGAATTAATGTGTAATTATTTCCCTCGATTATTTTTTTTTTTTTTTAATTTTAGAACTGATTGAAACGGAAATGAAACTTTATACGAATTTGTTCCTGAGCTCAGAATTTTAGTTTTAAACCTTATGTATTATATATTTCATTTTTGCAAATTTCCATTTTTATGGATGTAAAACCTTTATTTATTTTTGAATAGAATATTTTTAAAATTTTGTTTTGAGAATCTATTCTACCCTTAATTATTGTACAAAGTTAATTGGAACTTGAATTAAAATGATAAGGGTTACGATTTTTAAAATCAATATTCAATATAAGTAATCATTTTAAATAAATAAATAAGTTCACTGAAAAAATTCACAAAATTGGCATTAAGAAACAAAAAAGAATTAGACAAAAAAAGTTTTGTAAGTAGTAAAACCGTATGAAAATTCATGAAAAGGAAAGTATCTTTTCAAAAGAAAATAAAAATAAGAATATGGTATCATACTTATTTTCTTTGATTTCAAATATTTTGAAAGAAAAAGCTTCGTTTGTAAGAAAAGGATGTCTTAACTTTAGCTTCCCAAAATTTTGGAAGTTAATTCGCACCATACAAAAAACATACCAACACTATCTATAATAGATGAGCAAAAAATAGAACATATAGTTAAATAAGTTTTTTTAATTCCTTAAATTTCTTAATTTGGGATTTTTTTTATTTATAAATATGAAAGATAAGAAGTAACATATTAATCAGTAATTTGATATTACTTTTAAGACATTAATGTTTCAATATTTTATTCGATAGAAGTAGTTGTATTTCTTTAAAAATTTCCAAGATATTTCATAAAATATTTTGACCGTAATTGTATTTTCCCTGTGATTCATACTGGAAAATAGTTGCTTATAAATGAAAAGGATTCCAAATAGCAATAATTAGAATAGACATTTGTGAAACGAGGAATGCTTTTATTATGGAAGATTTATTTGGAAGAAAAATTTTATTCCGTCTTTACTAAAATTCTAAAGTTGAATCCCATATAGTATTTATGAATTTTATTTTAATATGACAGGTAATATGATGCCAAAATAGAGTCACAAAAATACCAAATAATTGGTCATATTTTAAAAATCTAGAAAGTTTTTCTCAAATTCCGTATCTAATTGCAAAACAATGCTAAATATTTCATACGACCTTGTATATCTAATGTACAGGCCAAAAAGCATAAAATTGGTTGCCTTAATCTGAGATTGATGTAATTCAGCTTAATTTCAAACGCTATTACAGTTTGAAATACAATATTAAACAGATAGTTTTTATCTTGAAGATGCATGTTTAACTCATTTAGTTGAGTGATGATATCCAATAAAATCGACAAATTTGATATTGTGTTTTCATCGTCAATATCTATTACACATTTCGATTCATTTATTTGATTTTATTTCACAAATCATAAAATAATGTCAACATTTTATCTCAAGCTACCCATACTTTCGAAAAGTGAACTATCTATAGTGATATGGTATCATATTAAGCATCTATAAACTGAGGGAACACCTGCGATTGACATATTCAATTCCGTTACCCTTATGAACTTAACAGCATTGATACTAATCTGCATAACGCTATCCTCTTTAATGCTTTTGTACAAATTTTCTTGGTGCAATTATATTCCATAGTTATTTTGCGAAGCAATTGCATATTCCTTTTACAAAACCATCCTTTTTACCAATTATCGTCATGGCACCATCTGTAGCTATATCAGATAACTAGATCTGCAACCATCACTAACTATGCAAGATATATGCACAGTAGAAAGATCAATAATATTGTGTATGCCATCAATAAGTTGAATAAAATTTCATATTAAACTGTATTTTGTCATCATAAATGTCTATTGCCAAAAGTGTAAAATTGACAATTCTATACAAAATTTTAATAGGTGTAATGTGGCAGGCCTCCTCTCTCTATAACGCTAAATCTGCAACATCTACTGCAGCTTTCTTCATGTTTTTATGATGCATTCAAAATCTAATGCTAACCGACGTTCTAAGGATCTGCAAGTCTCCAGTGGGATGCTGGTGGTGCTTTTGTGATAAAAAGAACACAAATGTTAACAATTCTGAATTCATATACTATAGACGTCTTTATTATGGTTGAAACTAAATTGTTTCATGATTCATTGAAATTCCTCACTTTTGGACCGTATTATACTAGGATTTTTCTTCCTAAATCGTGAAGAAATGCTAGTAGTTGGTGATAAGAATGGTTTGATTTCTGATTTTCATGAGATCAGTGATTTTTCATATAACGGTGCTGAAATTGTAAAACTAGACACGTGGACGATGAAAAGGCACTTTAAAATTTACGGTTGCTACAGGTTCGTCTGGTAATACCAGACTTAAAAAAATGGGGAAACCATTAAAAAGCACAAAAAACCATAACGTCCACATTTATGGCCATTTATAAGTGAAATGATTTCATACATTCCAGGCATGTATTATTCATTAATATTCCATGCATTAATTATTAAAACTTAATATATTTCATATATCTGGTATTATTTTTATCAAATATTAACGAATTTTTCAAATAATCCAACAAATCTGACAGTCCAAATACTATTTTACGCTTTCATATTCCTAACTGCACACCGTAAATATCAGTGCAGCCAAACCATGGAAAATTTACTATCAAATTTTTGTTCTTTTTTATTAATGATAATAATTATAATTATAAAAAATTAAATATTCGTATATGTAGCAAAGTATTTGCTTATATATAAAAAAATAGTCAACAATCTGATTTTTCTTATCTCTCAGTATATGGTTTTTATCATTTTCTTGGGTTGTTTTAGGCTTTGTAGGAGGCATGTTTGAACTAAAAAATATGAATATTGCCGATATTTTAAATAATCAAATACGCAGAAAAAGGTAGAAATATTATCAGTAATCATAGCATTCTACTCATATCTCCACTAACATGTAAAATCTGCCCTTTTTCGATATCAACTGTTTACAGTTTCATATTAACAGAATATGTGTCGAAAGAAAGATAACCAAGTCGCACCAATTATTGTCATTTCCAGAAGTAACTTTAGGGTCAATTTAGATTAAATACACCTATTTGAAAATGATTTTATGAATCTCATAGCCGTGAAATATGCTAAGTTTATAAATGATTATTCGCTTATAAATGAATAACAAGTTAAAATTGCACTTGTGGTAACCACAAACTACGAATAGTAAAAACCAAGAAATGAAGTCTTCTATTTTATGAACTTTTCAATTTTGTGACGTCGGCGATCTTTCTAAAAAAAAAACGAACCCATTTTAACATTAACTTTGATGAAAATAAAATAAATCAAAAACTGGAAAATCCAGGAAACTTTTTTTACAGAAGTATCAATATAATTTTGTGTGATCACAAAAAAAAAAAAAAAAAAAAATCATCACTATTCTTTTTTTACTGAATCCACAGAAAACAAGGTCTACACATCTATTTGGATTATTATCTTCTAATGGATCTACTATTTGAATTCAATAAAACTTTCTTTTTACCTCTTCATGTCGAAGAATGAAATTATCTTCTTAGGAGTTGATTCATTACACAAATGCATAATCTTTTAGTGCTGGCTGAAAGCGATCTCTTCAGTGTCAACCTTTATCCAAAATCAATATTTGCCTCTCCTGAAATGTAGCTCCTTGTGAATTTTGACTTTAGTATTGATTCGTTATGTATGACAGAGGGCAGATTTCTTTTAGTTTTCTCAGTTAAGTTTTCATATTTTATTTATTACCATCTTATTTTTGCATTTGAAATATGTGAAATTATATAAAATCCATATATTTTGTCATACGTGGCGTGCTTTTTTCAGTCATTAGACCAGGGTGGCCAACCCGCGGCCCGCCTTGAGCATTTTCGGCCAGTAAGATTTATCACACTTTTACAAAATATATTTATTTTATAATGGCCAAAGTAGTGAAAACCAATATTAAAAAATACATTATTTGTGCATTCATATATATAAAAATTAACTACCGAAATTACGAAAAAAAAATTAACTTTGAATTTAAAATAATATTCTTGCGAATATTTGACAAATATTCTTTTTTTATTTATGAGTTTGCAGTTACTAGTCGGCAGAATAATTAAATTATATTCTGAACTCATGACGCGCGTAGAATTTAGTAGAACTGAATAGAACTAACTAGAACTTAGTAGAACGTGTAGAACTGAACTCATGACGCACATCTTAGAACATCTGATATAACAGGTTCTATGTTTCACTTTAAGTGACCTCAGTAACGCAGTGACCATCACTAGATACACGCAGTTGATTGATGAAAGTAGGGCAAATCATACTCCAAAAAAATGTCAACTTTTTCCCTCCAAAAAAAAATGTCTATAGTGGGTCTAAATATAATAAGGGGATATATAATTTTATATGCGGCCCGCGAAGTTATGATGCATTTCCAAAGTGGCCCTATGTGGTCTTATTTTTAACAACGCAAGTGTTTCTTACTACCTAGAAGAGTGTGAAATTTTGAAGAAAATATAAATATTATATAAATAATTTATTAATATTTTAAAAAATAGAAATAACTGTGTTAAAATCAGTCAGATAATTTAACATAATCTTTAAAAATCGACATTTTTGGCTTAGAGACATTTTAATACAATCAATGAAATAGTTTTAATATGACAATAAATTATTTTTCTTCTAATGCAGCTGTCAAACACTTAAACAGCTGTCTTGGATGCCTTAAGGCAAGCGCTGCACAGACGTTACTCACTTTGCATTACCCGGGGGGTGTGTAACTTGAAGATAAGCCACGGACGCGGAGTAACAATGTCCCCCGCAACGCTCTACAATCATATTAGACGGGACCGACGGTTTAAAGTGGATTCTGAACCACTACAGACATCCACGGCGCCGCCGGGACTCGAACCCGCCTGGGGTACCGATACAACAAAAAAAATAAAATATACAATATTTCAAATGCCATTTAATTAAAGAATATAAATAAAAGCAAAAATTTAGAAGAAATTATCTATCTTATGCCATATTACTTTTTAAAAAATTCTTTACGTTTTACCGTATTGTAATTAATGAAAAAGATAGAGAGCATTAACTTTTATTTTCATATACAAATATAATGTAAACAAGTAATCGAGTCATTCGGTTTTTCAATGATTTTATACTTATCAATAATAAATAAGTAAATATTATTTATAAATAATATAAAGATTTTATAATTTAAAATAAAATATCCTTGTAAATTTAATCACAAAGGGCATTGGAATTTTTTAATAAAAAATTATAGCATTTTTGCATTCATTTCTTATTGAGCACAAGGTTTGCAGCAAAAGTGACACACAAATATTTAATGCATTCTGTTATATAGAAATAAAAGTTAATGTAAATTAAAAAAAGATGGATTATACAAATAAAGTTTAACATTGTGTACAGCATTTTTAGCAAACGAAAAAGACATTAAAAAACCCCTAAAACTCAAAAAACTCAAAACCCCAAAAACTCAAATGTATCATTTTAAAAAGAAAGTTTCTAAAAACAAATAACAAACTTACAAAACTAGTTCACTCAAAAATTATTTATATTACATTTAAAAGATTTAACTTAAACGTTAATTGGAATTTCAAAAGCATTGATTTTATTTATCGCTTATTTGTAATCAGTAATTTTTGTTTATTTAATTAAAAAAACAGCTAAATTTTTTGGGGACTCTTGACTTTGCACCAGATAAAAAAATGAATTATAAAAAAAAAACTGAACAACTCAGTATTTTATAATTTAAAAAACGAATCGCAAATTAATTTATTTACGTATTTAACTGGTTTTTATTTATGTGAATATTTAACAAATAATGATGTAAGCAAATTACTGATGAATAAATAACTTAGGAGAGAAATTTTAATTTAATAAACTAGGACTTTTATTTAATTAATAAAATGGAGAAAAAAATAAAAAGCCCAAAAAACCATAACATCCACATTTGCCAGTAACAAGAAATGCCAGTGGTATTTTTGTTGGTGTTAAGAATGGCTTGATTTCTGATTTTTACGAAAACAGTGTTTTTTTTTCATATAACGCAAAATTGCAAAATTAATAATAAAATTGCAAAAAAAAATGCAATTGCAAAAATGTCTAATTTTGCAATAAAATTGCAAAATTTGACTTTTGGCAGATGAGAAAGCATCTTAAAATTTACGGTTGCTACAGTCCGCCGGGTAATACCAGATATAAAACAAAAAAATGAGGAAAGTAATAAAAAACACAAAAATCATTACGTCCACATTTTTGGCCATTGAGCGTTAATAGTAATTTATTAGTGAAAGGATTTCTTACATTCCAGGCATAAATTATTCATTATTATTAAGGACAGTAATTATTAAACTAAAATATATTTAATATACTAGTATCTGGTATTATTTTGAACAAATATTAACGATTTATCAAAATAATCCAACAATTCTGACAGTCGAAATACTACTTTAAACTATTTTTCATATTTCTAACCGTTCACAGTAAATAACGTTATCAGTACAGCCAAACCATAAGATTTGTATTTTTCTTGTTGAGAGATTCAAACTAGGAACTTTTGAGATTAAAAAACTAGGACTTCTATTTAATTAATAAAATGGGAGAAAAATAAAAAGCACAAAAATTCTATAACATCCATATTTGTGGCCATTATTAATTATTAATAATGACCAAGTAATTAAAGTCATTAGTAATTAAATTATTATTAATTTTATTTAATCAATAAATGGTAATAAAATATGGTTTGCAGACTTTTTAGTTATACAATTAGTATCAATTATTCAAAAAAATACAGACAAAAAAATATAGACAAACACATAGATTTTATATATATATATATATATATATAAAATAAATTTTAAGAATAATAGAGTAAAACTAATTTAAAGTATTCATTATTTAAAAATAGCACACACACAGGAAAATTAACTTATGAAAATTTGAGAAATAAATAGTTTTAATTTAACTAAATTAACAGTAAAGGTAAAATTTAAAAAAAGTCCAAAATCCAACCATGGACCAAGGAATTATTGAGAGAGGAAAAGTAGGACTTTTATTCAATTAAAAATGGTAATAAAATATTGTTGCAGACTTTTAGTTATACAATTAGTATCAATTATTCAATAAAAAATATAGACAAAGAAATTTTAAGGAATAATACAGTAAAATGAATTCAAAGTATTCATTATTTCAAAATAACACACACACAGGAAAATTAACGTATGAAAAATTGAGAAATAAATAGTTTTAATTTAACTAAATTAACAGTAAAGGTAAAATTTGAAAAAAAAAACGTCCAAATCCAACCATGGACCAAGGAATTATTGAGAGAGGAAAAGTAGGACTTTTATTCAATTAATAAAAATGGTAATAAAATATGGTTGCAGGCTTTTAGTTATACAATTAGTATCATTTATTCAATAAAAAATATAGACAAATAAATTTTAAGGAATAATACAGTAAAATGAATTCAAAGTATTCATTATTTCAAAATAGCACACACACACAGGAAAATTAACGTATGAAAATTTGAGAAATAAATAGTTTTAATTTAACTAAATTAACAGTAAAGCTAAAATTTAAAAAAACGTCCAATGTATCCACCCATTGACCAAGGAATTATTGAGAGAGGAAAAGTAGGACTTTTATTCAATTAAAAAAGGTAATAAAATATGGTTGCAGACTTTTAGTTATACAATTCGTATCAATTATTCAATAAAAAATATGGACAAAGAAATTTTAAGGAATAATACAGTAAAATGAATTCAAAGTATTCATTATTTCAAAATAGCACACACACAGGAAAATTAAATTATGAAAATTTGATAAATAAATAGTTTTAATTTAACTAAATTAACAGTAAAGGTAAAATTTGAAAAAAAAGCAAAATCCACCCATTGACCAAGGAATTATTGAGAGAGGAAAAGTAGGACTTTTATTCAATTAAAAAATGGTAATAAAATATGGTTGCAGGCTTTTAGTTATACAATTAGTATCAATTATTCAATAAAAAATATAGACAAATAAATTTTAAGGAATAATGCAGTAAAATGAATTCAAAGTATTCATTATTTCAAAATACACACACAGGAAAATTAACGTATGAAAAATTGAGAAAATAAATAGTTTTTAATTTAACTAAATGAACAGTAAAGGTAAAATTTGAAAAAAAAACGTCCAAAATCCAACCATGGACCAAGGAATTATTGAGAGAGGAAAAGTAGGATTTTTTTATTCAATTAAAAATGGTAATAAAATATGGTTGCAGACTTTTAGTTATACAATTCGTATCATTTATTCAATAAAAAATATAGACAAAGAAATTTTAAGGAATAATACAGTAAAATGAATTCAAAGTATTCATTATTTCAAAATAGCACACACACAGGAAAATTAACTTATGAAAATTTGAGAAATAAATAGTTTTAATTTAACTAAATTAACAGTAAAGGTAAAATTTGAAAAAACGTCCAAAAATCCAACCATGGACCAAGGAATTATTGAGAGAGGAAAGTAGGACTTTTTATTCAATTAAAAAAATGGTAATAAAATATGGTTGCAGACTTTTAGTTATACAATTAGTATCAATTATTCAATAAAAATATAGACAAATAAATTTTTAAGGAATAATGCAGTAAAATGAATTCAAAGTATTCATTATTTCAAAATAGCACACACACACAGGAAAATTAACTTATGAAAAATTGAGAAATAAATAGTTTTAATTTAACTAAATTAACAGTAAAGGTAAAATTTACAAAAGCATATGTCCAAATCCAACCATGGACCAAGGAATTATTGAGAGGAAAAGTAGGACTTTTATTCAATTAAAAAATGGTAATAAAATATGGTTGCAGGCTTTTAGTTATACAATTGGTATCAATTATTTTAATTAAAAATATAGGAAATTTTAAGGAATAATACAGTTGAATTAAAGTATTCATTATTTCAAAATAGCACACACATAGGAAAATTTTGAAAATTTGAGAAATAAATAGTTTTATTTAACTAAATTCAGTAAGGTAAAAATTTGAAAAAAAAAACGTATGTATCGAACCATGGACCAAAATTATTAGAGAAAAAATAGGACTTTTTATTCAATTAAAAAATGGTAATAAAAATATGGTTTTCAGACTTTTAGTTATACAATTGGTATCAATTATTCATTAAAAAATATAGACAAAGAATAATACAGTAAAATGAATTCAAAGTAATCATTATTTCAAAATAGCACACACATAGGAAAATTAACTTATGAAAATTTGAGAAATAACAGTTTTAATTTAACTAAATTAACAGTAAAGGTAAAATTTACAAAAAACGTATGTATCGAACCATGGACCAAGGAATTATTCAGAGAGGAAAATAGGACTTTTATTCAATTAAAAAAAGGTAATAAAATATGGTTGCAGACTTTTAGTTATACAATTGGTATCAATTATTCAATAAAAATATAGACAAGAAATTTTAAGGAATAATACAGTAAAAATGAATTCAAAGTATTCATTATTTCAAAATAGCACACACACATAGGAAAATTAACGTATGAAAATTTGAGAAATAAATAGTTTTAATTTTAACTAAATTAACAGTAAAGGTAAAATTTGAAAAAAAAACGTATGTATCGAACCATGGACCAAGGAATTATTCAGAGAGGAAAAAAATAGGACTTTTATTCAATTAAAAAATGGTAATAAAAAAATATGGTTGCAGACTTTAGTTATACAATTGGTATCAATTATTCATTAAAAAATATAGACAAAGAAATTTTAAGGAATAATACAGTAAAATGAATTCAAAGTATTCATTATTTCAAAATACACACATAGGAAAATTAACTTATGAAAATTTGAGAAACAAATAGTTTTAATTTTAACTAAATTAACAGTAAAGGTAAAATTTAAAAAAAGCATATGTATCGAACCATGGACCAAGGAATTATTCAGAGAGGAAAATAGGACTTTATTCAATTAAAAATGGTAATAAAATATGGTTGCAGACTTTTAGTTATACAATTGGGTATCAATTATTCATTAAAAAATATAGACAAAGAAATTTTAAGGAATAATACAGTAAAATGAATTCAAAGTATTCATTATTTCAAATAGCACACATAGGAAAATTAACTTATGAAAATTTGAGAAATAAATAGTTTTAATTTAACTAAATTAACAGTAAAGGTAAAATTTGAAAAAAACGTATGTATCGAACCATGGACCAAGGAATTATTCAGAGAGGAAAAGACTTTATTCAATTAAAAAAGGGTAATAAAATATGGTTGCAGACTTTTAGTTATACAATCTGGTATCAATTATTCATTAAAAAATATAGACAAATAAATTTTAAGGAATAATACAGTAAAAATGAATTCAAAGTATTCATTATTTCAAAATAGCATACACACAGGGAAAATTAACTTATGAAAATTTGAGAAATAAATAGTTTTTAATTTAACTAAATTAACAGTAAAGGTAAAATTTGAAAAAACGTATGTATCGGAACCATGGACCAAGGAATTATTCAGAGAGGAAAATAGGACTTTTATTCAATTAAAAAATGGTAATAAAATATGGTTGCAGACTTTTAGTTATACAATCTAGTATCAATTATTCATTAAAAATATAGACAAAGAAATTTTATGAATAATACAGTAAAATGAATTCAAAGTATTCATTATTTCAAAATAGCACACACATAGGAAAATTAACTTATGAAAATTTGAGAAATAAATAGTTTTAATTTAACTAAATTAACAGTAAAGGTAAAATTTGAAAAAACGTATGTATCCGAACCATGGACCAAGGAATTATTCAGAGAGGAAAAAGACTTTTATTCAATTAAAAAAGGGTAATAAAATATGGTTGCAGACTTTTAGTTATACAATTGGTATCAATTATTCATTAAAAAATATAGACAAATAAATTTTTAAGGAATAATACAGTAAAATGAATTCAAAGTATTCATTATTTCAAAAATAGCACACACACACAGGAAAATTAACTTATGAAAATTTGAGAAATAAATAGTTTTAATTTAACTAAATTAACAGTAAAGGTAAAATTTGAAAAAACGTATGTATCGAACCATGGACCAAGGAATTATTCAGAGAGGAAAATAGGACTTTTATTCAATTAAAAAATGGTAATAAAATATGGTTGCAGACTTTTAGTTATACAATTGGTATCAATTATTCATTAAAAATATAGACAAAGAAATTTTAAGGAATAATACAGTAAAATGAATTCAAAGTATTCATTATTTCAAAATAGCACATACACAGGAAAATTAACTTATGAAAATTTGAGAAATAAATAGTTTTAATTTAACTAAATTAACAGTAAAGGTAAAATTTGAAAAAACGTATGTATCGAACCATGGACCAAGGAATTATTCAGAGAGGAAAATAGGACTTTTATTCAATTAAAAAATGGTAATAAAATATGGTTGCAGACTTTAGTTATACAATTTGTAATCAATTATTCATTAAAAAATATAGACAAATAAATTTTAATGAATAATACAGTAAAATGAATTCAAAGTATTCATTATTTCAAAATAGCACACACAGGAAAATTAACTTATGAAAATTTGAGAAATAAATAGTTTTAATTTAACTAAATTAACAGTAAAAGGTAAAATTTGAAAACGTATGTATCGAACCATGGACCAAGGAATTATTCAGAGAGGAAAATAGGACTTTATTCAATTAAAAATGGTAATAAAATATAGTTGCAGACTTTTAGTTATACAATTGGTATCAATTATTCAATAAAAATATAGACAAAGAAATTTTAAGGAATAATACAGTAAAATGAATTCAAAGTATTCATTATTTCAAAATAGCACACATAGGGAAAATTAACTTATGAAAAATTTGAGAAATAAATAGTTTTAATTTAACTAAATTAACAGTAAAGGTAAAATTTACAAAAAGCATATGTATCCACCCATTGACCAAGGAATTATTGCGAGAGGAAAAGTAGGACTTTTATTTAATTAATAAAAGGTAATAAAAATATGGTTGCAGTCTTTTAGTTATACAATTAGTATCAATTATTCAAAAAAAAAAATACACAGAGAAATACAGAAACAGACAGATAGAGATACACACACACACACACACACACATATATATATATAAAGAGAAAGAAATTGTAAGAAATAATACAGTGAAATGAATTTAAAGTATCCAATATTTAAAAATAGTTATCATTTTAAGTATCCGTTATTTAAAAATTATGTTATAAAAATTGAGAAATAAATAGTTTTAATCTAGCTAAATTAACAGCAAAGATAAAATTTACAAAAAGCATATGTATCCAGCCATTGACCAAGGAATTATCGAGAGTGGAAAAGCAGAAGAGTGAAGAGGGCGAGAGAGTGTCTTTTTATCGACAAGTGAGATAAAGTGGAAATGATGTTCAACAGAGCACAGTCGCGATTCTGTTCCATCAATCAGTGCGCTCAAGACCACAGCTGGTAAGTTTCTCGCTATAAGTATGCAGGAACATACAAAGGATGTCTCTCACGTCTTTAATCCATATTTAAAACCATTCATTCTACTTTTTAAAAGAAATTATCCACTCACTGAAAGATGGCCCTTGTGTATATCTATAGTTAGTTTTAACTTTAGGACTAAGTTCAAATGACCAAACAAATGAGGTTGAATTTATTCAGAAACTATAAAAATTATTCAGAATTACAATTTATGAATTTAAATTGATTTGAAATTTTATAAAAGGCTAAAAGTATTTCAGTCTACCTCATTGATTAAAAATTTCACTACTTACAACGCTTCTACTATAAACAAATTTTGATTAATTTAACTTTTATATTTTAGTCAACTTTTATTCAAATTTTATTTATTATTCAACTATTTATTTAGTTCAAGTGACCAAATAAATGAGGTTGAATTTATTCAGATACTATAAAAATTATTCAGAATGACAATTTATGGATTTAAATTGATTTGAAATTTTATAAAAGGCTAAAAAGTATTTCAGTCTACCTTATTGGATTAAAAATTCAAATTTTAATTTATTCAAATTTTATTTATTATTCAACTATTTATTTAGTTCAAGTGACCAAATAAATGAGGTTGAATTTATTCAGATACTATAAAAATTATTCAGAATGACAATTTATGGATTTAAATTGATTTGAAATTTTATAAAAGGCTAAAAAGTATTTCAGTCTACCTTATTGATTAAAAAATTTCACTACTTACAACGCTTCTACTACAACAAATTTTGATTAATTTAACTTTTATATTTTAGTCAACTTTTATAACTTAGTCATTTTTATCAGCTAGTAAAATTTAATCAATGCTTAGTGATAAGTGATAATTAAGTAAAAAGTTATCATTACGAAAAAGAGTATCCCTTAAGTAACAGTGTCTTTTTTAAATGTGCATTTAAATGCGATTTCGTCATTTATAATCTTAAAATGACTTAACTCCCTATACCATTGGTTTAAAAATTATAAATAAATCCCTTTTTATCAGCTAGTAAACTTGAAATAAATCTTTATAAGAAATTTGCCCAATAAAAAGTAACCCTCAATATTCTTTGAATACATCATACTACATTTAAATTATTACTACTAGTACATCATTTGTCCTAGCTACATTTAAACTATTATTGCGAATTGCTTGTAAAGTTATAACATATTGTAATTAATGTTAGGTTGATTTTTCTTTTTTTTACAGTCTTAATTTTTATCTATTTTTCAGTGCAACATAAAAAATAAAATTTGTCCTCTTTCGTTTAAATTTAGTATACTTCTTATACAATATATTAGAAATCAACTGATCTAGACTTTAGACCTAAATAATAATTTTAATATTTTGCCAAGAAAAGTCAAACCTGATTGGCAATCCATGCTTAACTAATATTGATCAATTACTGAATGGGAAAATTGCCATTATAAAGAAATTATGTTTTCCAACAGCGTAGATGAGAAATAGGAGTTAATATATTTTTAAATCTTTAGTCTTTTTGTTGCATTATCTGGTTTTTTTTTTCATCAACAGCTAAATTTACTGTTTTTAATTTTCAGTTATTCAATGTTATCCATTGCATTATTCATAACATTTTTAGCCGTTCTTAATTTAAATTTTAGAGAGATTAAAAAAAAAAAGTGATAGTTGGAGTGAATTATTTCAGGTTGAATTTCAAAACGTTTTCAAGCACATATTTATGAATTACGTGCTTTGACTTAGCTTTTGCTAGCATTAGTTAGTCGTGATCATAAAGAGAATTGTGATTAATCACAGTTATTAATATGCAAAAAGCAAAATATAGTTTCTTACGTACTTGAAGATCCAGAGAATAGATTATTGATAACATAATCATATTAAAGTGAACTTTAGGTAACTGGTATGGAAACATCAGTCGTAATATCAGTAAGAGATAAGAGTAAGCGATGAATTTGTACAGAGAAAAATAACTTATTTAAGAAATTTATTTAAATATAATTAAACATCATTAATTAAAATACTTGCAAAAGCATTATTTCAACTATTTACTGAAAATATAGTCAATAACACAATTTCCAAGATATATAGGCTTAAATATATGATCTAATGTTTACAGTAAATTCCTGAAATCCCGGCAAACAATAATTAAAACCATCTATTATTATGACATCTTAGTTATCATTTTTTTTAAATTTAATCAGACTTACTGATGATGAAGACGTAGATCAAGAATCAATGTTTTTCGTTACGAGCTTAATGTTGAAAAACCATTAGTAGTTATCCATCGTAACTTCGAACAGATGACGACATCAAAAACAATTGAATAATTGTTGCCTAAACTTGTCACCTGCCTTTCTGAAAGACAACCATAAAAATTATCGTGAAAAGGCGTTGCTCACAAAATTGTAGTGCTAAATGTTTAAAAAAATACATTTCCTTTTGTCACTCGTAAGCTGACTGCAAAACAGTAGGAAGATCGAAATGATACATGTCATTCTTATTTCAAATGGCTGAAAATAATCTTGATTTTTTTCAAATATACTCCAAATTAAGATAAACTTTGTTGCTTAGGCTGGGAAATATTTGCCATGACCACACACGTCCCTTCGATATATATACAGTGCCCAAAAAGTAAGACAAATTATTTTTTTATAAGAACTCTTTATTTATTCTTCCAAATTTATTTCATCGCCTTCAAAGTAATCCCCTCCGGACACAATGCACTTATGCCAACTTTTTTTCCCAATCCTCAATGCTTGCTAGAAAGTCATCGGCAGGGGATAGCCTTCAAAGCGCGCGGCGATTCACATTGAACCTCTTCAATCCACCCAAAACGGTGTTCCCGGAATGGTCTTTTGAATTTAGGGAATAGCTAGAAATCGCACGGTGACGGTGTAAATACAGTGATTGTGGAACGATATGGGTTTCATTATTGGCGAAAAGATCACGAACAATCAATGCAGTGTGAACTGTCCCATTCAGTGTTTTCGGTACCAATCGAGACTTGACGCGTTTGAGGCCTAAAATGGAATTGACCGACCCTTTTGAAATTCCAATCATCAGCAGAGACCTCTGATGATGAAATCGACGATTTGCAAGCACCAAATCTTTAATTTTTTGGACGTGAGCTTCGTCGGTTGAGGTGGATGGTCGACCAGAGGGCTCTTCCTCTTCAACGCGTTCTCTGCCTTCTTTGAACAGTTTATACCACTTCTAAACATTTCTTTCCGATATAGCAATGCTCACCGACTGCCTTCTGCAACATTCGTTTCCGCAAACAAAATTTAAGGCAAGTTTTTTGCTGAATTCATTCAGACATTTCAAAAATCGCCGGAATCGGTTTTAGCAACTCACGAAGCCAAGAGTAATTCAAACACTAATGAATATTTTACATGAAATTTCACACAGATGTCAAGGACAATGCCAACAACCTAAAAAGTAAAAAAAAAAAAATTGAAATTCCATATGCCCGGGAAATTTAAATTGAAAATTAATTTTATTTTTTGGGCACAATAGTAGGACAGAAATTATCAAAGGCGAATGTAAAAGGAATGAGTTGTCTACATAACAAAGTCCTAATAATATTCGCTATATGCAATTTCCGTGTGCTTTATAGTAGCACAATATCGAATAGCACAACAAAACGATCTTAATATTCATTATACAAAAACGTTAAAATGTTAAACGTTAAAACGTTTTTATATTCAGTACGCTAAAGAAAAAAAAGAAAAATTATTCAAGATTCGAAGTGTGCACAATCTGCAGCAATACATCTGAAAATCATTTTACAACTATAAATATATAAACAATTAAGACAGTTAGCCAACAGTACGCCAGTGGCTACATTATTATAAATTTCGGAGTTATTTAAAGCTAAGTTGAATGAAACAGTTACTTAGTCCAACCTTCAACGGGCTAATAGCTACCAAACTAAGTTTAGGTATTATTACAAAATCCAATACAACTTTTTTATTAAAAAGAACTATAAATAAACCTGTCTCAAACATGAACAAAATATTAAAAAATCTCAAATTATGATAGGATCGAGCCTATTATTAGTGAAATGGAACTACCGTTATCGCTAAGTCTCCCTGCATTTTACCATATGCATGTTTCCATTTCGCAAATGACAGGTTTCGTCATCTAATGACTTGAGATTTTCGTAACGATATCATATACAATAACGATTTCATTGTAATGTATGTATATATATATATATATATCTATATATATATATATATAAATACATAGATAGATATATTATTGCCATAATTAATACACCAAATATATGAATAATAATATCCACCTGTTTCAAACCAATCTTATATAATTTTTATCTTCTTCTAATACTTCATGTGTCAATTAATGTTTTTTTATTCGTTTATTAAGTATCCTTCCCTATTGCAAATTTAAATAAGCAATTTCTAAGTTAAAATTTAATTTATTTCAAAAGTAATTAATTTACTGTGTTATGTGGTAGAATCAACTAATATTATGTGATAGAACAACAAATATTTAAAAAAATAAATAGATTTTTCCAAATAGATAATGTTGAAAACATATTCTTCACTAAAATTGAATGTTAAAATTCACGATCGTTTTATTTAAGAAAACAAAAAAGTGATATTTCTTCACAGTGACAGATGAAAGACAGAAATATTACTATCTCAAACAAGAAAAAAAAATAATTAGGAAATTCGATCCCATTCATAAATAAAACCAGTTGAAAAAAATCATGAACTTGGGAAAAAAAAAAAGTCATGTGTTACGTCTCAAAAGATTATCCAGTTCTCGACTCTTCATTATTTAGTAACAGCCTCTTTCAGAGGTTCATTTGAAAAACACTATCCAGACAAGCCTTATAATCACGCGTGCAGTTTGAAAAGCAGCTTGTCCATCTTCTTTTCGCTAGGCATGTGATAGGGCAATCTTTAAGTACTGAGGTTCGGGGTTGAAGTTCAGGGCTGCGTTAATAATTTTGGCGATAGGACTTGATTGAATTAGAGCGATAAGGTCAAACACTTAGTTGCATGAAGGCTACTTGAGGTTAATTGGTAAGGTAATGGGGAAAATGAGGGGGAAACAGACGCAAGGTTTCTAATCTGAATCATTATTGACTAATTGATACAGAAACGATTTCATGATTATTTACTAATTGGTTTTTTTTTTCATGTATTCCTAATAATCCAAGTTCAGTATCCATAGGCCTCATTATTTGAAGTTAATTTATTTGAATTACTACTGTGCCCAAAAAGTAAGACCATTTTTATTTTTTTCGAAAACTCTTTATTTTATTCTTCCAAATTTATTTCATCGCCTTTTATATATAATTTTAAGCATATAATTTATAAGGATATATAATTTTATATGCGACCCGCGGAGATATGATGCATTTCTAAAGTGGCCCGCAAAATCATTTGGGTTGGCCACCCCTGTGCAAGCTCATCGTAATCATAAAATTAAACGCTGTTCTTCCTTCTTCTTCTGTCGATTGGTAGATTTCGAAACATAAGTTGTTTTTCTTTTTACTGGGTAGGGTTGTTAGACCTACGCCCAACGCTCTACTATCATATCAGACCGGGATCTATGATTTAAAGTGGATTCCAAACCACTACAAACATCCAAGGCACAACCAGGATTCAAAAATGCTGTTCTTTAGGGAAGTAAAATACAATGGGACTCAAGATAGTACACAATAACAAGAAACAAAATAAGTAGCAAAATGTAAAAATACTAATAAAGCTATAAAAATCTTTTAAACAATTGGTATAGTTAGGTACGTACAATTATGTATAATTAGTAAGGTGCAATTATAATTTATAATTAGTTAAAATTAGAACTTAAAGAAAAGAAATATTCATAATTAATGATATGAAATGTGCAATATTAAATGAAAAAAATTATGAAAATATTAATGATTAAAAAAAGCATTTTGATGTGTGCCTTATATTATGATACTTATTCTATGCAGATTTCAGGATATGATCCTACCTATCCTACGCTGATGGACTAATTGGTCAGGCAATTGCATTTATAGCCTTAGGAAAAGCAACCGTAGCATTATATCCGGAATAAAATGGAAAATCATGCATCTTTATTAGGTACTACTGTGCCCAAAAAGTAAGACCAATTATTTTTTTTCAAAAACACTTTATTTATTCTTCCAAATTTATTTCATCGCTTTCAAAGTAATCCCCTCCGGACACAATGCACTTATGCCAACTTTTTCCAATCCTCAATGCATCCTAAAAGTCATCGGCAGGGATGGCTTCCAAAGCGGGCGGCGATTCACGTTGAATCTCTTCAATCGACTCAAATCGGTGTCCCCGGAGTGGTCTTTTGAATTTAGGGAATAACCAGAATACGTACGGTGCTAAATCAGGTGAATATGGTGGTTGTGGAACGATATGAGCTTCATATTTAGCAAAAAAAGTCACGAAGAATGAATGCAGTATGAGCTGGCACATTATCGTAATGCAAAAACCAAGAGTTGTCTTTCCATAAATGTGGCCTCTCTTTGCGAATAGCTTCATGCAAGTACTTTAGTACTTTCAAAAATGCTGGGAGACATTAACATGTGGCTTGAAGGTTCAAACATTGTAAGCACTATTTTGTTAGTTTTATTTTACATTATGGTAAAATGTAAATAAAAAATAAATTTGGTGTAATATAAAATAAATTTTTAGTAAAGTCACTTGATAATAATCCTAAAAAAAAATTATATTCATTGATATATGAAGTTTAAATTTTTTTATATTGTCCGTTCTCTATGTAATAATTAATTTAAAAAAATATTTTTTTCATAAAATAATACTATTTAAATATGTAGTTATTTTTAGATGCAAAGAATGAATCTGATCTTCGATTAAAGAAATATCCATATAAACTAACTAATTATAATTAAACAAAAAAGCAAGTACATTCAAAAAATAGTTAATAATGATATCAAGTCTTTTTACGATTATACGATTTAAAATTAATTTTTGATCAATTTTTCATTAATTAAGACACGAGAATGTCTGTGAAACACACTTATAAAAACTACTTCAGTTTTTAATATCTTAATATGATTTGTATTTTCAAAGGCGAAACAGAATAAACTAAATTTAATATAATTCCTACACATTTGGCATAGTAATATCGTATATTCATAATTAATGCTGAGTATTATTTGTAAAATTCAAATATATAAGAAATTATTCAATTCTTTAATCTGGTTTAGGTTACTTCATTGAAATGAGATATTTGTAAAAAATGAGATAGAATACGTTTTTTGAAATGAGGTATTTGGAAAAATTATTACAATTTCTGTTAATGTCCAATCATGGCAAAATGCAAAAAAAAATTGATTCGGTGAGAAGTTATGATGTATGAAAAGTATCAATTTGCCTTAAATATATAGACTTAACATATCATTTTCTTTTATAAAGAATTTATTAAACTCTCTAAACTGAAAAAGTTTATAAAAGTTAGAAACATTTCATGCAAAGTTTATAAAAGTAAGTATAGCTGAAAATTATTCATTTTATTCTATTGTGAGCAAAACTAATAAATTTTATTATAATAATGGTAATAACTTTAACAGCTGATAAAGAAAACTATAAATGTAAATATAAAAAAAGCCTAAGAAATTACAAGATGATGATGAGACTACAATAACATAAAATCTTATTAGGTTAATTAAAGCATATTTATTTACTTGTTAATTTCTTGTGGAAATCGTGAACTTTTGAAAAAACAGCGAGATAAAATAATTCAATTTATAAAGCTTTCAATAAAACTATTTCGAATTCCTTTTTGTAAATACAATTAAAAAATTAACTTTTAAAATTGTTCTGCGTGAGTTTCACAAAAATGATTACTATTATTATTATTACTTTTATACTCATTTAATAATAACAAAATATTTCTTAACAGCATTTTTTGAAGTTTTCTAAATTTTAAACTTAAATTATTTAAACAAGTAATATAAAAAAAAAATTTAAGTCAATTCCTACTTAGGTCAACAAAGAAAATTTTTATTTTAGTTACTTTTTATTAAATAATTACAATTAATATAAATATGTATATACTGACAGAATCACAATATTAATTGAATCTATTTTGTTCCCTCCTTGACTCAAGAGTAAAACCCAGAATGAAAAATGAATCTGAAAAAGAAAATTTTTTCCAGCGATCCACACGCTTTCGCCAATGACGGTGTTTATTCCTAAATTAATATCCGTCTAAATATCTTATATAAGAGAAATGTTTTTCTCCCATATAAAACTAAAATTAATTAATTAAATTTAATGAATGAATTAATGTTTGAAAAAACTGTATTAACATCAAGTGTTATCCACTGCAAGTTTAAAAAAATGAAGTTGAACTTGAATGGATGAATAAAAGGCATTTTATTAACGATTGAAAATTTGAACAAGATATATAAGTATATATAGAGAGAGAAAGTGTGTAAACTAATAGTAGGAATTGAATAATAACATTTTTCGACTTCACTGTTTATAGAGGGTTGTCTTCTAAATAAATTAAAACTTTTGACAAATTATATTTTACTAAATATATATATACATTATCAAAAACTACAAATTATAGAATAAAAAACATTTTAATATATCAGTGGTACTTAAACCAGTAGTTTTTAAACTTTTTAAAGTTGGAGAGCATTTCAAATCATACAAATAATTGTAGGCCAACTATATATAAATTTCTGAGAAATACACTATAATAGTTAAGTCAAATATTACAGTGAAAAATAAAGTGTTTGAAGAGTATTGAAAAAAAAAAAAGTATTTTATGAACGATTGAAAATTTGAACAAGATATATAAATACATATAGGGAGAGTGTGAACTAATAGTAGGAATGAAAAAAAAAAAATCAAGATCTTTTTCATACATAAATAATATCAGAAAGGCTATTTATAATATGCCAGACAGGATCGAAATCCGCAGATGACTTTTATTAAAAGTTGTAATTAAAACCATCTGCGGGGACAACTGGTCACAAAAAATAATAATATATATATATATATATATATATTATCAAATGCTGACCACACCCCATAAGAAAGAAAATCCAAACACGTTCCACAAGACAGATGCAACACCGGATACGATTCCGAGTTCGTTTTGAATCCTTTTTTTATTTTATTTTTTTATTTAAAAAAGAACATCAAAATTTTCGAATGTGTGAAAGGGTTCTAGTTGACCTTCAACCCTGCTTCACCTTCGGAGAGGACACAGAAATGAAAAAATAAACCCCGAAATCGTTTTCTATACTTTCAGCGGAAGTCGAACAAAGAGTTGAACGGGAGTGGGAGAAATTTTTTTATATTTTTCGTAAAAAAATATTAAAAAAATCATGCTTTATACCTCTTTTCAAAACGGAAGGGTTAGGCTGTAACCAGGCCAAGCCTTTAGTTACGCAAAAATGAGTTCAGCTGTACACCACATACAGCTTTGTGGCTCAGAGACATCGTCTGCAAATGGGTATGTTGAAATTGTGTTCTGTTTTTCTTTTTTGGCTCATTTTAAGTACATTATGACTTATCAGTCTTGTGTGTAATTTCTCTTTTTTTTTTTTTTTTTACAACATTCCATTGTGTTTTACGCATGGCTCATGTGAGTATTATTTCAGTAATGAATGTTTCGATAAAAATAAAGATAAAACTTCCTAAAATGGGCTGATTGAATCTCTGTTTAATAGTAATCACATTCTTTATTAAAGAAAGTGTCTCATCGATTTTTTACTGGCCTGAATTAAATAATATTATATAATATTTCGGTAAATATTATCTTTCAATAATCAAAACTAAATTATTTTTATTGAAAATTGAATAGATTATAGCATGTTGACATTTTACTGAAAGTTTATAACAATATCGTTAATGTTATTTATAGTAAAAATAAATAGTTGATAACATATTTTACATAAAAATCTCTAAAATAATTAAAGGGTAAATTATAAAACAAATTAGATGATAAATATTCGTTTAAATAGAATTTTATCTTTACTTATTCTAATCGAAATATATATTCAATAGCATTTTCATTAATATAACTTTTATTTGTTTGAGTTGGAATATTTTGGGATAAATACTTGAATTATTTTTTCAGATTTCTATTATTATTTATGATAATAAAAACTACTAAGATTTTTTATTATTTGAATACAATCTATTGCCTGACTATGTTGTTAACTATGTTTTAATTGTCAACCAATTTAGAAATTTTATCCAACATGCATAATCAGATCGTAGTAGTTGGAATATAATTATAATATTTTTAATTGGATAAAATATTGTAAACTTGTTTATTACTACTGAACAAGTAGTATGTTCTTTTTATAAGAAATAAAATTAATAGTGTATTTTAACTGAATGTATTGTAGAAAATTGTATGCATCACAATCCACCTAAAAGATTCAAGTTTAATATAAAATAGCATAAAGCCTATTTAAGTAATTTATCTGTAATATAATAATTTATTTAAAAATGTACAATTAAATTTTAAATTTGTAAAGAAATATTTACAATTCACATTTAACTATTTTATTAATAACATGCAATAAAAATTGCATGTCATTAATAAAATGAAAAATATGTGGGAAGCATATTCCCACGTGTTAAAATTAGAAACACGTAAGAGATAGTTAATGTATTTTAATTATAGAAAATTTTGTAAGTAATTGTAACAATATTTACAGTGCAAAAATTAATATTATATATTTTACTTTATATCATTATAAAGTAAATTATTTAATGAAGAAATTCAAAATACATGGTTTTATTTATACAATAACAATAAAGCTTAGCAATAGATGAAAAAAATAATTTTCGATTTGTAAAAAAATTGTCATTTTAGTGATACCTAAATTTGATGAAGGCATTAGTATTTAATAAAAAAAAATTCATGTGCTAATATAAAATTTTTTTTGCGATTAGCAAAACTTTTGTTTTTGAGAGCAGCTTAATAATAATTTTATGATCACAAAACAAAAAGTACAGAATGCATAAAAAATTAAATTAAATTAAATCCCCAAAAATAAAAATTATAATTCAAATTCAAATATCAAGTAATTGTTCAAATATAAAACGAGTATTTCATGTAGATGATTTTAAAACATGTGTCTAATAAATATTTTTAGGAAGTTATTATGTAGTTTATGTTTTCCAAATTCATTTTTCACAACAAAAGAGTATTAAAACATATTTATTTAAAAACTCCATTTTTAGACTGATTTATTTTCAGTTACAAAATTTATATTGTCTTAGAAGTATGTAATAAAATATCATTCGTTTTTTTCATTAATCAATAATTTATTTTTAATGAAATTTGATTTCTGCTTTTGGAAAATTCTCAATATTCCCACATACATATATTTTATTTCGTATAGTTTATTTGCATAAAAGTATTTTCGACTATGCATGATATTCTATAAATTAATCAAAACCTAATTGATTACTTTTTGATATAAAATTTTTTTCAAATACTGCATATACAATTAATTAGAAAATTTAATACACATTTTTCTGTCTTTTGGCTTACAAAATGAGATAAAAAAAGGTTGGGATAATTTTTAATTAAAAATTAAATAAAATGTTTAATTAATTTCACATTTTTTTAGTATTAAAATGATAATTTTTTTTTTAAAAAATTTATAGTTTTTTTTAACATACTATATTAATTTTAAAAAAAAAACTTTGTATGGGTTATAAAATTTATTCTATTTTATCTGTATTCCTTTTTTACTTTATTAGAACAAGTTGATTTATTTCATTGATTACTGAACATTGTGGCTTAAAAAATGTGATCAAAAAGTTGAAATCATTTTTAAATTAAAAATTAAATTAAATTTCACGATTTTTTTTTAGTATTAAAATGATAAATTAAAAAAAAAAATTATAGTTCATTTTAACATACTATATTAATTTAAAAAAAAAAACTTTGTATGGGTTATAAAATTTATTTCATTTTATCTGTATTCCTTTATTACTCTATTTCATTGATTTCTAAACCTATACCAATAACAAATCTGTTATTGGTTAGGGTTGGTTAGTGACCTTCACTTTATTGCGCAATGTGCAGACAGGCCCACCACTCTGGTAACACGCTTCTTTCCCGGCTGGCAATCACGTGATGTCCAAACTGTGAGCGGATGTTATGACATGGCATTTTCGAACTTCCCAAAAGTTTCGAACACTGAACAGATTCCGCGTTCCCAGACAGTATGCTAATTTCAGAACCCTGTTGTCTCACGGCATTCAAAATATATTCATAAAATATCCACTCTTGAATTTTACATGCCTTATAAGGACCATCCATATTGTCTGGGAAAACATGCAACAGATCCATTAAAATAACCATCAAAACACTGAGACGTGTAGTGATAAAGAAGATTAGCCTTTCTGCAACATATTTTTGAGTCGCAAAATAATCTATTTCATTGTTGAACTAGTAATATTTTGAATTATTACAGACACAAAGCGCAACTATAAAAAATGTTCTCAACAATACTGGCAAAGAATAAGACAATGACAGTTTGTATGCTTGTAAAACAATGATCATATAAATACTCATGCTGATCATATCATACTCATTTTAAACATTGATAAGAGCTCTGTTTCCTCTGATTCGTCCAAATTTTGAGAATATTTTTCGTCCGTTTAAAATGATGGGCCTCTTATTACTGGGACAATTGATTAAACATTAATCAGAGAGCAACATAATAGAGCTTACTATAGGGCACTGACATTATAGGTATTCAATGGAATTAATATTACAAGGCTACCCTCTGTACCTAACCATTGTTGTCTCCTTTGTTTTTGTTTTTAATGTTAATGATATTTCCTCTGATTAATGTTATTTCCTCTGAATGAAAACGATTCGTCCAATATTGAGAATATTTTTCGTCCGTTTAAAATGATGGGCCTCTTATTACTGGGATAATTGATTAAACATTAATCAGAGAGCATCACAATAGAGCTTACTATAAGGCACTCACATTGTAAGTATTCAATATGGAACTAATATTACAGAGAAACCCTCTGTACCTAACCACTGTTGCCTTTTTTTCAATTCCATCTATTCCTCACGCTCTCCCTATATATATCTCATTCAAATTTTCAATCGTTAATAAAATACTTTTTATTCATCCACTCAAGTTCAAATACATTTTTTTAACTTGTAGTAGATGACACTGGATGTTAATACAGTTTTTTCAAATATTAATTCAGTAATTAAATTAAATTAATTAATTTTAGTTTTTAAGTTGCATTTGTCTACCAATAGATGGCGCCAAATAAACTTAAAAAAAATGAATGAAAATTATTTATAAAGGACTTTCTGCAATATAATGAAAAAAAGTAGGAATTGACACTAAAAATTTTTTTTTTTTTATATTACTTGTTTTAATTTAGTCTTTGAATGCAAAGCAATGTCCCCATCTATTGCTCCAGATATTTTGCACTATTTTCGAGGTCCAAATTTATAGATAAAATTTGGTTAAAATACATTATATAGAATGCATTATAATTGCTTTAAATTTCATTTCATTTCCAGAAATTTTTATATGTTATATTAAAATTTACAAATGGAGGGAATTTCACTAAGATTTTGTAATCTAATTTCAACATGTGAAAATTGAAGAAAACTAGAAGGATTTTACAGGATATTTCTTTTATCAATGAAATATTTATCAGATATTATTCTAGTTTTGAATACATTTAACTTTTTTTGGTTTATGTGCATTTTAATCTATCTTAAAATCAGAAATAAATTCAGTACTAACATTTTAATGTTTTAAATTTAAAATTTTAAATTTTAAATTTAAAATAATTTTTATCAATCTTTTAAAGAAAACAAAGCAATACTTTTTAAATAATTCTGAGGCATAAGCCAATTTATTTGAAAAAAAAAATATTTCTTGAAACATTTTATTTATCTTGTAATTGCTAGAAGTCTTAATGAAAAGATGAATATATTTTATAGATTCACCTAGATTGCGACAATATTATGTTTAAAGAATTAAATGTCTTATTACAAAAAGTGAAAGCAACACATCATGTACTGGTAACAAAAATTGAAAGTGCTCATGCATTATAATTATGGAACATCTTCTCAGTTTATGGTGAAAACTGACTTCTAAAATCGTTTTATCTTTTATTTTTAAAATTGCTCTTCAAAAAATGGAAATTCAGTATTTTGCTGCAGTATTGAATCATCAAATTTCAGGAATAAATTAATTGACTTTACTTTGATGAGTCATATTTGATTAACTATTTTTATAATGGGGATCAGAAAAAATGTATGTTATAAAAATTATATTGTTAGTAGTGTAATATCTTTTCTTCAGATACATTAATTGTTTAATTATGTTTATTTTATGACTAACTTAATGCATTAAAATTAGAATGCATATGAATTCTAATGATTATAAGAATTAAACTTTTTTAGAGGAGAAGAATTAATATTACAACAAGGTGTCGAGTTCCATTTCCACATTTTTGAAGATCAGTTAAAAAAATTAAATTTTATACTATAGTTTCTTAAATATGAATATTTAAAAAATAGCACTTTTTTCTACTGCAAAATATTTAAAAATGGTGACAAATGCCTACTCACGAAATCTGAATATGGTATGCATACAGAATTAATTAGTTTATATATATATATTTAATAGCAATTAATTTATAATATTAATTTAATTTTTAATAATTTTAAATAACTACATAGAATTAAACTTAGAATCTTAGATTTTTTTTTTGCATAGGATCTCTTATTAATACGGTATTTAATAAAATTAAAAAAATTTTTTTTTTTTCCTTTACCATAGATTTGAGTGCCATACTCCAACCTATGTCATTAAAAAATTTCGTTTAATTTATGTCGTTTTAATTTTGAAGGTACCCAGAGTGTTAACACCTAGATAGTGTTATTATTTAACAATTTAGGCGAATTCATTGAAATAAATGATGTAGTCAATTACGCCATATCATCCTGGTGATCCATACTTCAGAAAAGTAATGCTCAAACTTTGAACTTCTGCTAGTAAAAAGGGCGTCAAAATGTAAAAAACAATAAAGTAAAAAGTAAAACATTCATATCCTTTCCTTGTTTAATAATAGAAAATGCTGTTACTTTATTATCGTTTTTTTAAATTACTTGTCTTGTAGACTTCGACTGTTTATTTTCTAACATATAATAGCTCTTTTTTTTTTATCAAGAATTAAAACAATCAGAATATTAACTAATTAGCTTTATAATTTGCAATGAAAAAAAGTATGATTGGAGTTTTTAAAGTATTATAATGATTTATTAAGTATTATAATTTTTAAATTTTAATAGAATTTTTTTTGTGTGTGGTTACTAAAAATTCTTAACATTTCTAAACTGTCGTATGTTTTATGTGTATTGTTCTTCAAGTAAGGTTAATTCAGTTATAATTTTATTCTATGTAAGGCTTTGTTTTTAATTTTTGTTTATAATCACTTGTATACATTTAAAAAAAATTATGATCAAAATGAGCCCACTTTTAAATTATATTTTCAAACGTGGCGTGATAAAATTTTGATCTTATTTTTTACTCTAAGTAGTATATGCACTGAAATATAACAAATAATTAATATTAAATTTATGTTCTCGATTATCATTTAATTTATTGAACCTGCTCCTGACTTTTAAGAACAATTAAAAAATTATAAAGTAACATCATAAATGATTTGCGTAAGTTCTCTAGAAATATTAAATTTTGTTCTTCAAATAACTACATGATTATAAAATATTTCAAAGTCTTTAATTTTTTAAAATCGAGAATACACAACCAAAAGTTCTAGAAAAAGAAATAAACATGTATACAGTACTGTTCTTGGCGTACACATTTTAATAGTATACAGTAATTATTAATAGTTTTCAAATTAAGAAAAATTAAATTTTGTGCTCATGGAAAGAGTTATTAACATCTTTATGTTTTTCTGTTTTAGAATATTTTGATTTTGTTGCAGGAAATAAGTTCATTAGTTTAAAATAATTGCTTTTATCAGAAAAAGTCTGCATTCTAAATGAATGTCCAAAGCATGTAAATGTCTTTTAATGATTATATGTTGGTTATTTATTTAATCGTAAACTCACTTATAAAGATTTAATTTTGAAAATAACGCAACAATAGATACGAATATTCATTCTCTTGTTACATATTTTAATATTTTTCTCTTGCTACATATTTTTAACATTTATTCTTTTGTTACAAATTTTTAACGTTTATTCTCTTGTTTACATATTTTAATATTGTTATATATTTTTAACATTTATTCTCTTATTACAAATTTGTAACATATATTATCAATGTAAATTCTAAATATTCAAAAAACAGAAATGTAAAAGAAACTCTTGTATACAAAATTAATTGCTAAAAATTAAACTCTCGTGTCTTACAAATTTTTCAGAATTATAATAATAGTTACCAAAACAGAAAATGTTTTCTTATAAGCACTGAATTGCAACTAATTTCGCATTCCAATAAATAAAATTATAAGATTAAAACCTTTTTGATCAACACTAGCTTTGTTGTTTTAAAATTTTAAAAAACTGAAATTTTGAAAGATAACGAACTACCTTCCATTAATACTTGTTTAAATGCAAAAAAATTTCAGACCGAAAATTTGACACCACTGAAAAGTAGAAAAGGACAGCCCTAAAAAAATAAATTTTTTTTTATTAACCTTCTTTAAAAGTTATTATAATAAATATTATTTAGTTATTGATATAAATTGTAGTTTCGAAAAGATATCAAAAGTATTTGATCAAGATATGTGCATTTTAATTCGTTAATAATTTAATAAGAGATTTATCATTTAACCAATTCAAGGTTGTTGTGATAGAATAGCAAAATAACAAAAACATTTTTTTTATGGTGCAGTGCTAATATTAGAGCTCTAAACATGTATATCATTCTGTTCTAATTCATAACTGAATAATAAAATTTATGCATAAAAAATACAAAAAAATTTATGTCAGTGCTAATTAGTCATTTTAATTATCATCTCTTTTGAAATGAGGATAATATTATAAATTACGGTATTTTTACGATGTGAATCTTGTGATATATTTCCTGTTTAATTATTCTTAAAGAACCCTTAATACTTAATAAAGTTTTTATTAGGTGTTAGATAAATAATTTAAAAATTTTAGTTATTAGTACGAGCGAGTCCTTATTCCAGGCAGCAATTTTTGCACTTTTATACTACATTTTACACACACAAGCACAAAAGTATAGACTTTAAATTTATTATAGTAGTATATATCAAGGTCTAGATATGTTATCTATAATTTTTTTGCAAAAAGTTCTGATTAAAATTACTGCATATGTATTAGGATTTTGTTAACTTTAAAACTTCCATAGATGTCAGAACATGGCTGTCTGTTTAAAATAAAAGTCACATTAATCTCGAACTGAATTCTGGAAAAACGAGGAAAGAGAAAACGGATATTATGTAATAGAGTTCTTAATTTTTGAAAATGCCATGAAGATTGACTTTTATTGGCCATAAAGTACGTGAGCGTATTTGCTCATTTTAACTTCAATGAAGAAATCGTCATGAAGAACAGCTTTCTCATTGGTATGATAACCAATTCAAGGGATTTGTCACAAATTTTGAACATGCTGAAAAATGTTTAACTTTAAAACATTTTAATATTTGTCATCGTCGTAGGTTTGAATTAAAAAAATCACAATAGATGGATCTTGTGAAGTATGCCATAAATTTACTATAAAAATAAGTTAATTATTTTTTCTGCTGCTAACAATATGGATCCTGGTTTCCAATCAAATGTCTAGAAAAAATATCTTTGGTTTAAAAATAACTAATTGCTCAAGTTCATTCAATCTATGTATTAAATGGAGGTCAATCTGGATTGCGTGGAAAAATAATTTATTTTCTAAGATATATCCGAATTTACAACTTGTTTACCTCATTATATTTATACTTTATCACGATACTTTTTTGTTAGAAGACAAAAATAATAATCACTGATATCGTGATATTATTACTGATGAATATAATTTACAAAATTCACCAGATAATGAAAGAATTTTCTAGTATATATTATTCAGCCAAAAATATTAAAATATCACGCATGGAACGAAGAAAATCAAAATTGTGAAGCTGATATACAATATCCGTGGACTGATAAATGTAATCATGACACAGCAAATGAGACATTAGCATTTAAGAAGAAAATGTTGAACTTGTAAATTAAGTTTATTTTTACTTTGGCCTCAAATAGATACGAGACCTATTAATTAATTTACATGGCTATATTTCTATTGCTTTTTCTACAGGAAAAGATGATCGGCTTCCATAAAGTAAGAAATGGTGATTATTTTAAATTTATGACATATGAAGATGATAGATTTGATAAACACCTAAAATTCAGATTTTTGCTTTTAATAGGTTTGATGTGCTGGACTGTTCTGTGAAATGAAAATATTTGTGTAAAAATAAATTAACATTTAAGTGATATTTAAACAGTCAAAACACTTTGAGAACAATTACAAAAAGGATTCAAGATTGTATAAATCCATTTTATCATTTAATTTTAATTTAAGATATTCAAGCTCTTATTGATATATCAAATGTATAGAATTGTTGGACAAGATTGAAATATTAAGTACTTCTAGTAAATGTAACTGATTTATATTGGTCAGAAATCTATCGCATTATTGAGCCTAATTATGATTATACCAAGCTTAATCAAAATTCAAAGTTTATTTGCGAATTAAAATTCAAAATTTATTTGCAAATCAAAATTCAAAAATTCACGAATATTCAAAATTTATTCGTAAATCAAAATTACTAGATTCATATCCTTTAATATTTTTTATTTTCTTCGTAGAAGATTAAATTTTTTTTTATAGAACCATTTTTTAAGAAATATCTCAAAGTTAAAAATTTTTGGTTTCGTTTCGAATTTTAACATAGACCTCATATCCATAACATTAAAAATATTAAACTTTTTAATTTTTCTTTTTTAATTATATTTTAGGCATGTTTCTGCATTAACTACAATGTATTAATACTTTTTTTGCTGGAATTCCTTTATTTTATAATGAAATTATAATAATAATTTTTTTTTAAATTATAATTTTATTTATAAAAAAAAATTAGTTTGAAAATGGCATTTTAATAAAAGATCAAACAGTTTAGTGATTGCTATAATATTCATTCACTTAATAATTCATTTTTAAATATTCGTAATAATTTTTAATATTTTAAAATATTCATTTTCGATATTTAAATTTGGTTGAGACTTTTTTAAAGACCTAAAGTTTAACAGAGCTATTGATTACCAGTGATATTATAATTGCTTATTACAGATCTAGATTTATAAGCATGGTATACAAAAAATAATACTATTATTTGCCAGGTAATTTTTAAAAAATGCTTAAAATACAGAATTAAATAGAAATAAGTATTTATAAAAATATTGGTTTGAAAAAGGCAGTTTAATAAAAGTCAAACTGTTTAGTGATTACTGGAATATTTGCTTACTTAAACTAAATATTTTCGATTGGTTGATTACCAGTAATATTACAGTTGTTTATTACAAATCTGGATTTATATATAAGCATAATATAAAAAAAAATAGTACTTTTATTTGCCAGGTAATGTAAACAATGTTTTTATCAAAATGCTTAAAATATAGAATTAAATAGAATAAGTATCAGAAAGTTAAAATAAGTATTCATAGTAAGTATAATCGAGGCATACCAAAAACGGATTTTTTGAATTTGCAATATAAAATAAAAATTTGAAAAAAATATCAGGTAAATAAAAAATAATACTTTATAAAATAATTTATGTCTTTTTGGTAAAATTGCTAGATACTAAATCACTTGAAAATCTATTCTAGTGTTCGCATAATTGCTAAATCACGTTTTTAATCTAAAATCTTATTTTTCGAGTGAGTATTCCGATTTCACTTTTAGTTATGGAGAGTACTAATGTTAAAACAATTGTAGGATGCTTTAAGTAAAAATAAAGAGCAAATAAAAAATAAAATAAATAAAATTGCAATTACTGCAGAAGAAATAATTTCATTAATTATAATTTTCAAGATACAAGATAAAACAATATAAAACTCTTCTGATGCATCAAAAAATAAAGATAAAATATATATAGTTGTGTAGTAGTTATTATCTAATAGCACAAACAATTGCTAAATCCAACGACAAATATACGTATTATATTTTCATTAAATAAAATTATAAATAACATTAAACTCAGTTGTGAAGCAGGGTAAGAAATGTGCAGTAGTTTTCCATCGGCGCAGTTTCAAAATTAAATTATATTCAAATCAAATGTTTTTAAGATTTAATATAAATTATTATGTTTCAAAATTTCATTTTCAAAATTCCTTTTATTTTAAATTTAGAAAGTACATTTATATATATTATTTTATATAATATTCAAAGAGTAAAGAAGATAAAAGTAATTAAAGAAAATATTTTTATAATCCCCGAAAATAACATAAAAAAATCTTAATAATACATAAAAATAAGATAAAACATAAATAATTGTTTGGTACCTAATATTTAATAGCACAAAAAATATTTGCAATTCATTAGAATTATACTTTTACTTGCATACTTTATTAAAAAAAAACTTCTTTTATTTTTGAAAATCTTAAACATAAAAATTTTTGCCATTTCGAAATTTAATTTTATTTTAAAATAACATATAAAAATTAATTACATGTAATAAAAGTTTTCAAATTATTAAACGATTGATTTTCAGTTATATTCACTTTACATGTCACAAATTCACATTCAATTTTCCAGGAATAAATAACTTAATTCACTCAAAAGTATTAAAAATTATTTTATAGTAATAATTCCAATATATTATTCTAATTTTTATTATTTTATTATTAAACAAATTTTATCAAACCATAATTATTTATTTTGTGCATTTTGAGAGCACCATATAATCATTAAATTTATTTAACTTTTAATGTCAGTTAAATTTTAACTGTGGTGACTAGAATAATGAAATGGATTACTTTACTTTTAAATTCCCATTTCATAATTCTATACGTCTTTTTAATTAAAAAAATTACAAGCAGATTAATAATCACATCTGTTAAATTTTATATGTAAAAAATTTTGTATATTACATATTAAAATTTACTTATAATGTAAAAGACAAGTTATCATAAAAAATCACAGTCGAACGATACTTGATATTAGAAAATTAAATCAAATATACATTTTTATAAACGTTATAAGTCTTTTTAAAAAAGACAAAATAGTATAGTTGTAATAGAAAATTTCAAGCTAAAGAGAGAGCAAAAAAAGTTGTGGGAAGGTGGTTGACATGCAATCTCATCATAAACAAGTATAAAGATGAGCTTTGATATTCCTTTTATTTCAGAAAATCGCGTGATGGAACTGACCGGTCCCTTGTCTAACCTCCCTCCCCCTCTCATATCCCCCATCTAAAAGGGGCATGATATATCCACACCTGATTTTTAACAGATGCTACAAAAAAAAAGGGGCGGAAAACAGGCCTGTGAAATTGAAAAGAGGTTAAGGTTCAAAAATAGGGTCCTAATTGAAAAGATGCTTGTCACGAAGAACAAAAAACGCTATCTTACCGAAGGTCACGCATTTTGTGGTTGCATTGTAAATTTTTTTTCTTTCTATATAATGCAAATAGTAGATACAATTATTCAAAAATATGTGTTTTTTTTTGTAAATAAATTTTTTTGTGGCTGTTTCAGAAAAGACTATGTGTTTTGAGTAATTGGAGGAGTATTTCTTATATATCACCAAATATAATAAATTAAATTTTATCGTATATTATATTACCTTTTAGAAAATATCTACTTATTTTTTTAACTTCTATTCGCGCAGTTTACGTGCTTTCAAATTTTTGTTGTATTATTTTATTTGTTTATAAATACATGATGCAATAATGATATATAAGTAGAAAAAATATATATTCTATATTGGCTTTCCTTCAAATTTGGATTTCTTTTTTGTTAATTTGTTTAGAGATATTTTTATTATGGTTTTTCCTGTAAGCTTACGGAGGACAAATCTGATGATTACAAAGAATCTTCTGCAAGAATACAATATTAAATATTTCGAATTAATATGATCTATAACGCATATGTAATAGTTATGTCACTGATAAACAAAATGAATTCACATACTTACTAATTTTGAAAATCATTCAATGTCAACCTATATTGAGATATTTTATATTTTTACAAGCGATCAGATAATAGGATTCAATTAGGATCGAATATGATTGATTTATAAAATGAGATTTAATATAAAAATGTAATTTAACGATTTGATATCAAAATAAATTTATTTCTTATGCAATATATCACAGGTTTAGATTTTCGAAATCAGCAAATTATTATTTTTTTTCCGTAAGAAAATTAAGTTTTCTTGAAGGTCATTTAAGTTGCAACAATCATTTTAAATGCATTTGTTTTTCAAATTCCAATTTTATTTATATATTAAGCATACATTTTAAAATATTATGTATTCTTAAACGAGTATTCCCTCGAGTTATTTTATTAAAAATTTTTTTAGTATATTAAAAGTAGATATTTTTAAACATGTTATAAAAAATATGTTATAATATATTAAATTATTAATGTTATAATGCATAAACATATTCAGTTATAAAAATTTAGGACATTGATTTTATTTTCTTATCTCTTTAAACTCAATATTTTTCTAACTCTAAAAATTTTTACATTGAAAATCTTTTTTTTTATTAACTGCAGTTATTTTTGAACTGTTGTGGAATAGAATAAAATAATATTTATTTTTTATTATATTTGTGAAGAAAAATTAAGATTCTGATAAATATTTAGGTGATAATAAAAATTAAGAATAAAAAAATAAAGAATAATTTTTATATTAAAACATTCAGCGTAATAATCTTTAAGAATTTTTTTTCTCATCAGTAGCAAAATATATTACCACATTGAGTATATAAAAATTAATTTAAAAAATTATATTCTTCCTTAAAAATAAAGAGCATTTGTTTAAGTATAACTATTTACATTTTAAAAACAAAAGATACAGAAAAAAAATTAAGAAGATTAAAACACGTTTCATCTTAGTCATAATAATTTCTTAAAAACAATAATAATTCATTATTTTATCAGTTTTAAATGTTTATGTGTTGCATATTATTTTAAGTAAACATATTTTGATTACAAATTGAGTAATATTATTTTTAAATAATATGAAAATTATTCCCGTACAAAATTTTTGAATATATATGTCAATATTATATTCATAGTTATAATATTGGTGGTAATTGGTAACCAATATTGGTAATTGTAATCATCACTATTTTCCCTATTATACGTAAATTTACTTATATGCATTATATTTTCATTTAAATAGATTAAAAAATTGGGCTATATTTTGTCAATCTGCTATTATTATTTTATTTCTATACCTTATAACATTTCAGAAATTAAGCCAATATTCAAATAGATATATCAGCATTTCACAACAATTATGGTATAACAAAATAATTTTAAACTATTGAACTTGTTTTTGACACCTATTATTACGAAAATTTCCCCACTTATTCGTTAATTACAAGTTACTGAAATGAAAATGATGTCAAAAGGCTTATCAAAATTAGTTTATAATGATTCATGAAACTATGGATTATTTTGAATAACATCTTCAAAAATTATCAGCACGTATTAAAAAACATTTATATTGGTTTGGCAAACCATTTCTGCCTCTTATCATCCATATCAATGTTCCGAAGCTGCAATTTTCTGTTTTGTTATTTTTACTACATATGCAATCCACATTTTATTGACTTTTAATTGTAATATTCACCGATATGGATGTATAATTTATTAACATCCTGTGTTGATTAATGATCCTCAAATAACAAGACGTGCAGGTGGTAAATTGTTTTTCTATGCATATTTTGCAACAAGAAGAGTTCTTCTTTTATTAATATTATTGAAATCAATATGCCTCTTGAATTTAAACGTTTTGCTAGTTTGATATTTTCTTTTTCTTCGTCTTTTTTAGTTTTCATTTTAATATATAATTTAATTAATTGCTTGTAAATCCAAGATAAATTATACTTTGTTTGCTATTTACGCCAAAAATCGTCATGAAAATTACTTAGTAATGAGAGGTAAATGGTGCTGTAAATTATTCAAAACTATAAAGTTAAGATGTGGGTAGTACTATTAAATAGTCTGTTTTTTTTAATAATAACTCAATTAGATCCAAAGTATTTATATGAATTAAAATATTAAGATGATCTATAGATATTCATTATTTGCATGGGAAGCTCAAAATCTTTTTCAGGTTTAAATACAAGAAAAGATTAGTTATTTTTAAATAAATAATAAATAAGCATTAAATCTGTGATTATTGAATTTCTTGTGTAAACTAAATATTGTATTGATAAGGATGAAATTTGCAATTAATAATATTGCCAACTTTACAGCTTATTATTTGACATTGGCTTAATATGTTACTGTTCTGTTTACTTTAACGGTTTATTATTTGACAATGACTTAATATTTTACTGGGTTTTTGTTGGGAATTACACATCTCGCTTATTTAAAGAAATCAGTGTAATCTCTAAAAATTTTAAAAACATTTTTGTAATTAATTTTTGTTGAAAATGAAACGGTTGTAATGTGCATTTTATGAAGTATGTGGAACTATGGCATCGAAACATTAATAGTGTATATTGTCCTAATGTTACTACGCAGAAGTCAGTATTAAATTGGTTCTCAAATTTCGTACAGGTAACTTTGACCTCACAACAGAATCAAAGTCAATAATGACGAACCAAAGGTCCCATCTCAGAGTGCTATGAATTGAAGTGAGTGCCAATGCGTTGAAGTTTGGTGTTAGCAAAAAGCAAATAACTCATTTAGCTCAAATCAACACACAATGAAAAGTTGGATAAATGGGTACTTACTTGATGTTGCTTTCGTCACAAATCTGATCCATTTTTGAATCGAATTGTCACTTGTGAATAGAAATGGATCCTATATGACAATCGTAAACGTTCAGCACTGTGGTTGGACACGAATTGCCAAGTTGCGAATTGCCAAAACAAACAAAAACGTAATATCCACCTAAAAGACTAATGGTGGTGTTTGGTGATCTAAAGCAGGTATGATCCACAGTTTCAAAGGAAACCTGGCTCATCGGTCACAATAGCAATATTCTGCAACCAACTGGACCGAGGCTGATGCAAAAACTTAAAAGAAAGGAAAAACAGCCTAAGATTGAGTCCGGCATATCCAGCTTTTATTTTGTGACTGGCAAGGACACCGCCACTGGGACGGCAGGAAACTACCGGGGTGGGTGAGCACCAACAACCTCCAAAAAAAAGTCCTCACCAGACCTGCTGACACCTCCCCTGACTACCACTTCTTTTGCGCGGCCAACCCGGCACCCAATACAGGAAAGCAATTTTAATTACTGCTAATGCTGTAAGAAAATAGGTCATTTGGGAATTCCATTGACTCTCGTCTACTAGGATTTTATACAGCAGGCATGATGTGTTACAAAGTCCATTTTTGTACAAATTTCATCCATGTTGACCTAGCCGATTATGTGATTACCATTTTTAATAACGATATTCCTAAAGGCCGCTGATAACGTATGGTGCAAATTTTGATGAATAAAAATTCTTTATGTTTGTGGAAGTTATCACGACTTGCACCATTTTTGTACAGATTTTATCCTTGACGACTCGATGAATGTAAAAGCGGTTTTACTACATTTTGTTAGTGATGATATTCTAAGATTGAAGCTTGTGCGATACTTGATGAATTTAACAAATATGTTATTATCATTTTATGAAAAATAAAATTAGTAATTACTATAAAGTTACAACTAAGCCGACTGAATGAACTTTTGTTGTACCATGGGTTACATTTAGATTTTTGATGCTATTTGTTATATTGTTTTACACAATTGTCCTTATTGGTTGTAATATTTATTGTTAACTAACTATGTCTTCCTTTAGTTAATACCAAAATTGTTTCTTTTATTAGAAGTAAAAATCCATAAAAAGGAATTAAAAATAATATTAGTGATGATTTTTCTTTCGAGGATGAAATTTTACAAAAATATTCGACAAACTACCATAAAAATATAAACATTTACAAGGTGGATTTAGCGCAGTACAAAAAATTTCAAACTTTGTTGAATTAAATTATGTTTGTGTAATACTTTTTAAATAAGAAAAAAAATTATTAAATTTTGTGAAAAATATATTACTAAAAGGCATGTCTTTTATTTTATTTATGTGTTATATCTGTTATATAAATAAATGATATATATATCACATAGGGCGTCATTGAGAGATCGATTAATCAGGATAGCGAAAAAATTAAAAAAAAGTGTGGTGTACTTAAATAAGCATAAAAATACTGGTAACACTCGAAGATATAAGAAATCCTGTTGAATTGGGAATGCAGCTTCGTTAAGTGCTGTTCAAAGAGTTGACAAATGAACATGCATTTTCAATCACGGAAATATAAAATATCCTTGTTTATGTGATGGAAACGAGTTGCTTTAACTGCTTGACGCATTTTTTCTATGGGGAAGGTATATATTGTGTATTTATAT
>BPLR01016479.1:0-37051 GCA_021605095.1 Caerostris extrusa
TTCAGTGCTGACCTTGAAGACTCGTGTTCCTCATTGAAACTTGGGCTATTCCCGCAATGAACGGCGGTATCGCAGGAAGCGAATGTCGAACGATCTTTAGATTTGGCCATTCTACTCTACTAACCCTATTCAAAGTCCTCTCACACAAAAGATGCAATATGCTAATAAGCTGCGCGAGGTAAAAGTTAGTGAGATTTAAATTCTTGCAAAATTTATTCCCCAGAATTTTAAGTTGAGATTATATTCATTCAGTGAGTGACCAACATTCTATTATTTTGCATGTTGGACTGAAAGGTATTAGCATAAGGAATTGCGTATTAGTCAGAAAATTTAGTCTCGGTGTATCGATTTTCTTGTCTTAAAAGGCATTAATTCTATATCAAAGAGTCGAATTTCAAAGGAGTGTTTGCAGTAATGACTCCAGCAATTTTTAAAATATTTATTTTATTCTTATCAGAGAACAGATGAAGGGGAAGGAGGATATATTGGAAGGGGTAATCACATACCTTTATATTTTATTTCGAATAACTACATAGTTCACAATAAAACATTTTTTTCATCTGCATCTTTTTTTTTCGCCAACAAAGATGCACATGCAGCTGTAACTATTATTCAGTGAGATTAGTTAAAATAAGTTAATTAAGGATTAGAGTTCAATTAAATGATAGAGGTTCTTTACGGATTAATTTAGAGATTGAGGTTCCACAATTTACATATCAAATAAACAACGTCACCAATACATGCATTAAAAATTATTTACAGACTAAATTTAATATTCGAAAAATAAAATAATATATTCAGTATTTGATTTTAAAAAGTAACAGCAATTGCAAAAAAAGTTTAATATTTACTCATTTAACAAAATCACAAATTTTATAGGAAAGGAATTTTAAAAAATAACAACTCAATTTAACATAGCTAACAAATTATTCGCTTTATTGAATTACAATAATAAAAGGAATAAATTACATGCACCTTTTATTGAATGACATTGAAAGAAATTTTCATAAATTAAAATATGGTCACCTTTATCTGAATAATATGAAGAAAGCTTTTACTTGGGCAGAGTGCCAAAAGTAATAGGGTTTTACTAGCATTTTAAAAATTTTTTGAATTAGGAGCCTTCAGTGTTTTTAAATAGCTTTTTAAAAATTTTCCAAAAATTTTTACTGTGCTGTGTATCACTACAGAAAAAATAGTTACAGTAAACAAGAATGAAACTGAGAAATTAAATTGAAATTAACCATCTGAATAAATTGTTTGTTTCATATTTTATAAAAATTTTATAAAATTGTAGAATTATCCCTTAATCAAACTAATTAAGGTGAACTACTATTATGATATAAGAAATCAAATTAAAATTAAATTAATTTCATAAAATAATCCTAACACATTAAACACTATTTTATTTCGTTTATAGTGTTTTAACAATGTGTTTAAAATTAATATTCTAATAGCTAACAAAAAGAAGAAACATAGGAAATTTAAAAAGCAACCCTCTTCAATTTCTTTTTCAAATGTACATTTCTTTTTAACCAAATGAACAAAAATAAAATAACTTTATTTTTGACAGAAAGAAAACAATTTTACCAGAATATTCACGGTTTTATGAGAAAATTATTAAACGCAAAAAGTAGAGTTTAAAATAAAATTGCCCCGTCATTACTTTGAATCAATATAGGACAAATATTCATAAAAGAATCAAAAAGAGAATAACCATCTTTTATCCTCCATAGAGAAGAGTTTCTTGATTACAAAATAAAAGCTATATTAAAATAGGGGGAAAAACAAACTAAACTAGAACATCAATAAAACTGTTGCATAAAAAAGACAATTCTTTCAAAGAACCATTATTTTCCCCACTAACATAGAATGCCAAAATTTTACAAAGGACACTGCGCTAAAACTCTTTCTTGAGAATTGAAAAGATGTAAGAGTTTCATTTCTTCATCTTCATTGTAGTACATATTGGAAAACTCATATTGATGTCGAATATTTTATTACGATCTTAAACTCGAGTGCAGAAGAGTAGAAATTTTTATCTATCGTAAGAACTGAAAGAAACTTGATCGAATTGTTTGAAGCACAACAATAAAAAGTTTTCAACGGAACAAACAACTTATTTTAGGAGTTATGTTTCAAGAAGAATAAAATCCCTCTTCCAAATAAAAAAAAAAATGAGAGTTCATTAATATTGGTTATGGATCATAGTTTGGATTTCATCAATTACGTAAAATCTTTGGGCAATTATGGTTGTATCATTAAAAGGTTTATTTTCATTAAACTCTTATTCTAAAATAATGAAATGAATAGCAATATTCAAACAGTTTTGTTTATGTTAGGTATCATATACACTTTATTATGACCACCCTCCATTTTGAAATGCTCGCCTGATGACGTGGAAGGCACGTGATCAGGTGGAAGTGGTACTTAACTTGGTGGTGGTATTAATCCATGCCAAGGCGAGTTGAAGCTGTGGTTGGTTGATTTGGGGTGATTGACAGGTGGTCATAATGTTTTGGCAGTGTATCTTGGTGAGCGGGGTCTTGGTGAAAGATTGATTTTGTAAATATGATTTGGATTTGTTTACTGGTTATTTGGTTATTTCTTTTGGTTATTTCAAAGATTTCATGCAAATGTATTTGCTTTCTGAAAAAATGTGCTTCGGTAAAAAATCTTATTGAGAGCTGTTTTAGGCTTTTTTTTTTCACCTTGTTATTGATTTTCAAGCATTTTGTGATGTCATGAACAGTGGAATTATATCGATAGTCTTTATTAATTATACCCGTTAATCTTTATCATTAATTTATCGATAATCTCCTTTATTTATTGCAAGGTTTGCTTTGGTTTATCAGTCTAAGGTAATTTTTTGCACGCTTTAGTCTAATTAGACCATGACCTACAGTTTAACGTGAAATCCGAATCTTTAATGCCACCACCACAATTTGAACCTAAAACCTGTGGTACCCATGACAGAGCTCTAGCCAATTGGCCATCAGGACTCTGGAGACTGGAAATTTTAATTTACGTAAGTGGCGAATGGCATTTATTAATAAATATGGCTCTTTTAATTTAAATTGGTATATAATATTGTTGAAAAAAGTTAATTTGATCGGTTTGCAATAGTACCGTAAGATCGTGTCATCAGTTTTGATAATGCATCATCTTTTCTGTGATTGTGTGAGTATTTTTTTTTTTAATATATCCAGTATATGTGTTGCAGAAAAGGTTAATATTAAAAATACACCGTGAATGTAAATGCAGTAATAAATTGTATTATTCTTCTGAAAATCTCCATTTTTTTGTGGGGCACTACAGGAGGAATGATAATTGCAACAGATTTTGGTATATTTTTTGAAACATTAAAATTCAGTAAATTTTATTATTTTCCAATTTTAAATTTGCACATTTTAAATGTAGTCATGTAATATATTTTTATGTTAAACAAGTAATATAAAAAAAAAAAATTTTAAGAAGTCAATTCTTTATTTTTTTTTTTTTTTTTTAATTGCAGAAAGTCCTTTATAAATAATTTTCATTCATTTTTAAAGTTTTTCTGGACCCATCTTAAATCTATAAAAACAAAACTAAAATTAATTAATTAAATTTAATGAATGAATTAATATTTGCAAAAACTGCATTAACATCCAGTGTCATCCACTACAAGTTCAAAAAAATGTATTTGAACTTGAGTGGATAAATAAAAGTATTAAATGAACGATGAAAATTTGAAGAAGACCTTATAGGGAGAGCGTGAGCTACTAGAAGGTATTGAAAAAAATAAAGCATTTTGTTAAAAAAATAAAGCATTAAAAATCAGTTTAAAAAAGCATTAAAACATGAATGATTTTAAAACAATTATGTCAAAATATAGTACATTGCAATATTATTGGTCCCTATTGTATATATCCAGATCTGAGAATTAACGTACAAGCATCTATCATTTTTTAGGATCTGTTACAAGTGTTCATCTTGTAATAGATGCAAATTGTCTTGATGCCTTGCCAGCTCGCTCATTTTCCCGCACTAGATGGACGGAACAGTCAATGAATTCAGGCTGATTGAGCGGTTTGCTCATTTGTATACTATAAGTAAGAGTATTATACAATAACAATTTTGCTTATTTGTCATGAATGTTCATTTTCGGTTAACTATGCAGTTTCCAATTTTTAAGTACTTAATGTTTTAAGTGTATAATAAATTAGAATATTCTTAAAATTAATATATATATATATATATATATATATATATAGCAATGATTCATTAATTTATTTTGATACTTGTATAATTAAGAAAATGATTTAATGAAGAACGGAATTTTTATACAAATCAATATACATTTTCTGACGGAAAATGAAATTTTGACATTCTTTTTATGTGTGTTAAAAAATCACGACTGCATAAATACTTTCTTTTTATAATTATCATTAATTATATAAGCATAGTTTTGATACACCATAGAGAAAAAAAAACTTTGATTCGTATTTCTGCATGAATTTTATTTTTTAATTTATTTAGAAATATACGAGTGACAATGAAATGTAAGAACTTAAATGTGAAAATAATACATAAGTAATACATGAAACCTTTGCATTGCATGTTGGAAAATGTGAAGGAAACTTTTTTTTTTTTAAATAAATAGCGCTCGATAGTTGATGTGCAAAATAAAATAATACATACATGAAACATAATGAATGATTAATGAAAGGCAATGGAGATAAATTAGTATTATAAAGTTATAAAAAAATATGTTACTAAAAATTAAAAGTCATTGCATAAAATAAAAAAAAAAAAATAATTCATTTACTATATAAGTGTGCTATAATATTCGTCTGATTGTGGTTAAAGTTTATCTAATCAATGCCTAAAAATGATGCAGCTGAGCTGGAAATGCAGGGTTTAATTTCGTGCACCTTGAATTTCCAGTGAATTTGTGTATTCCCTAGTAAACCCGGAGTGACATTAGATAATGGCATTTCTGTCCTTTTTCTGTGGTTACATTCTGTTACAGCTACGTAACTCATATTCCAAATACATCTACTCATCCAACCATATATTTTACTTCAAAATAATTTTCCTTTCAAACAAAAGCAAGCGCAGAATGCAGTGAGCATAACAATAGCATTCAAAACACATAGAGATAGTTCAGATTTTTTTAGTAAAATATTTTTCAGTGGGGTGAAACTATCGCCATATCAATTCCGAGTCTAGACCGTCTCTTTCTTTTACTCTGTGGGTGAAGGTACCCTGCATGCTATAAATTGTGGTCAAAGTCATTTTCATTCCTTTTTTTTCTTCAATTTACACTGATTCAAGCTCTAAAGATTCAGAAATTCTTCAGATTTCATTTATAAGTATCTGGTAAATGAGTATTCTCCATTATGCGGCCATAAAAAAGCTTTCCAAGCATTCTGTTACAAAATTGCATTCCAATGAATTCGTCTTTCAGTGTCAGTATCTGAAATATTCTTTCCTTTGCATAGTTAATAAGACTTTTTCAAAATGTTCACAGTTATATACAATAAATCTTTTTATAGGGACCTGATGGCCAAGTGTGCTACAGCTCTGGAGTTCGGTGCACCAGGCTCTATTTCCGAGGGGGCTATGGATGTCTGTACAAGTTCGGAATCTACTTTAAGCCGTAGGTCCCAGTTTAATTTGACTGTTGGGCGTAGGACGGATAAACCTATCCCGTAAAAAGGGCACATCTCCTGTTGCGGTTTTTTTGGTGGACCATAGTCCAACATGGACTGTAGTACCAGGCAGTTAGTTAGATAGTTAAATCCATCTAAAAAATAGTGCATTCGCATTTCATTGAACCTGCAATGACTTTTTAAATAATTGAAAAAAAATCAAATATTATCTTCAGTTTCAAATTAATTAAAAGATACGTTTTTTTTACTTATTTGCAACATAACTATACATTCATTTTTTATCCTTTTTAATTGCCAAAAATAATTTAGTTAATTAAATAAATCATTTTTCTTATTTATTTTTAATATTTTATAACCTTGTAAAATAATTTAAGTTAAACATGTCTTCTAATTAATTAAGGATTTATTTATTAATTATTCGCTTTTCTTATTCACTTACACATTAATTCGTTAAAAATATTTGATATATTATTCACAAAGAATAATAAATTAGGGGAACAGTTACTGATTATAATAAAAAGTTTATTAAAATTTGATATTTACTTAGCATACCAGTGCTAAAATATTCGGAAAAAAATATCAAAAATTAACTTTTTTAGCTAATTATTTTGAAATTTTAATCAAATTAATATGTTTTCTTATTTTAAAAGAATTTAAAATAAAATTTACGTTTTCAATTACAGTTTAATTTGAAATTCTGTCCTCAATTGTGCTCTTGGTTTTGTAAACCTTTGAATATATTTCTAATTGTTCTTTAATCGATATATATATTACACCTTGGTAATTAAAACAGTTTTCAAATTAATGATTGGAAAATGCAAAACATTTTTTTGCGTATATCTTAATTATAATTACGAACTTTACTTTTAATTGATCAATTAATTTTGTCACTATTAGTTAATTTTACACCAAAAAGGCAATTAATTTAATCTAAACTACATTCTTTTATCCTTACTTAAACTTACACAAACTAGCTTCCTGAAATTACTTTCCGAAACTACAGAATTTTACAACTAATTGAAATTCTCTATGCTATTTATTTAACTAAGTTTATAAATGATGCATTGATTACACGATTTATAATGAATGAAATATTGTTTTTTACAAAATGAAAACAGGTGATTCTGCAGATATATCCAACAAATATTTAAATACATTTCTAGGAGCGAGTTTCGAAATGAAATCACTGTTGTTGGAAGACTGATGAGGCACATGATGAATTACCCGAATTTGCCAGCGATCTGTTCGCCATCATGTTCATCTCGTGTTTTACCAAGCTGCCTCTCAAACGCTCAGACTGGATGATGGCATGCCGGAGGATCAATTCATCAGCTTCCCAACTCCATTCAGAAAGCTGTTCGGTTGTTTTTCGTGAATATGTTCCGATAAATTTTCAGTTTTATTCATTATTTATGAATTATTTTCTTTGTAATTCTTTTAAATTAATTTTTTTTTTTATTCTCTCAGGCAAAGTTATTGATAAAAATGAAAGCTAAGCATCTTTTCTTTTCTTACCGAAATTAAGGTTGAAAAATTATTAGGAATAAATTTCTGTAAAGAATTATTGAGGATAAAAGTTGTTTTTGTAATTTTTCAGGACTATTTTAAACGATGTGTGTTTAGCAAGCCCTCTTAAGTAAATTGATTTTTATTAGAAATTTTTAGATTGGGCATGTATTTTTTAATCTATTTTTTAAAGTTTATATAATATAGAACTCAAGTTTCTATTGCACAGTATATTTATTTATACGGAATAATTAAGATCAAACGGAACTTGTTTTAAAAATTGTAGAGCGTATGGCAAAAAACTTTTATATGAAAACTTTTGAAGTTAAGTAACTGGTTCAAACATAATAAAATTATTGTCAAGTGCTTCTTTTACAGTAATTTTAATAATAATTGTTCAAATTTGCTTTCGGAAATAGTATTATATGCCTTTTGTTCATCATTTTAATGGATGAAAATGTTCTTGATATCCGTAGTCTGCTTTTCCAATCCATTTGCTGACTACACATTAGATGAATATCTGACTTCTCTCTATTCGAAAAGTATTCCATTTCGAACAACAGCAAAGTCACAGAAAAAGTGTTCAAGCAGGTGCACACTGTTAAAAAATTAGATATTAGACAGTTTTTGCATACCGTATTTTGGACGTCCGTTGGCTTTTTCTCCCTAGCGCGCATGCTCATAAAGAATTGCGCATGCGTATCTGTAATAATGTTTCCTTTGAGCATGCGCGGTAGGGAGAAAAAGCTAACGGACGTCCGAAATACGGTATGCAAAAACTCTCTATTATCTACAATCTTAAATAAAAATATACGTTTTTTATTTATTTGCAACGTACCTTTCTACTCTTTTTATAAGTTTTTAATTGCCAAAATTAATTTAGTTAATGGAATAAATCATTATTCTTATTTATTGTTAATCTATTTTATAATAATAATTTACGTTAAATATGTCTTTTAACTAATTGAGAATTTTATTTATTAATTATTATTTTTTTTTTTTTGTCCCTTAAAAATTAATTGCTTAAAAATATTTAATATATTATTTGCGAAGGATTTTAAATTAGATTAATATTTAAGCATACTAAGCATACTAATGCTATGATATTCGAAAAAAAAAAGATCAAAAATTGGATTAATTAAACTAGTTAATTGTTCTGAAATTATAATCAAATTAATATGCTTCCTTAATTTAAAAGAATTTAAGATAAAATTTACATTTTTAATTAATGTTTAATTTGAAATAGTGTTTAATTTGAAATTCCGTTCTTTAATTATGGTCTTGATTTGTAAACCATTGAAAATAATTCAAACTGTTCTATAATCGATATCAAATATTGTGTCTTAGTAATTAAAACAGTTTGCAAATTTATGATAGGAAAATATGAAACATTTTTCTTCGTTGCACTATATCTTGGGGAGAATTACAAACTTTCTTTTAATTCATGAATTAGTTTTGTCATTATTAATTAATTATACACCCAAAAGGCAATTAATTTAATCTGAGCTGCATTCTTTTATATTTATATAAACTCTCCCAAACTCACTTTCTGAAATTAAGTTCCAAAACTACAGAATTTTACAACTAATTGAAATTCTCTATGTAATTTATTAATCTAAGTTTATAAATGATGCATTGATTACATGATTCATAATAAATTAAAACTTTTTTTTTTTTTTATAAACTGAAAACAGGTGATTCTGCAGGTATATCCAACCAATATTTCATTAAATTTCTAGGAGAGAGAGTTTCGAAACGAAATCATTGTTGTTGGAAGACTGATGAGGCATATGATGAATCACCCGGGTTTGCAAGCGATCTGTTCGCCATCATGTTCATCTCGTGTTTTACCAAGCTACCTCTCAAACGCTCAGTCTGGATAATGGCATGCCGAAGGAACAATTCATCAGCTTCCCAACTTCATTCAGAAAGCTGTTCACTTGTTTTTTCTTGACTATGATCTGAGAAATTTTTAGTTTTATTTATAATTTATGAATTTTCGTTGTAGTTTTTTTTTAAATTAATTTTTTTATACACTCAGGTTAAACTTATTGATAAAAATGAAAGTTGAGTATTTTTCTTTTTTCAACAGAAATTAAGTTTGAATGATTATTTAGAATAAATGACAATAGAGAATTTTAAGGATAAAACTTGTTTTTGTTATTTTCGATGATCATTTTAAACCATGTACATTTAATAATGTATGAACTGCTTTTTTACTGGGAATTATTTAGCCCTTTGTGTCTTTTTTTGTGTTGCTATTTTTTAAATGTTTAAATAGTATGGAACTCGATTTTCTATTGCATGGTTTGTTTATTTTTACGGAATAATTAAGAATTCATAAAACGTGTTTTAAAGAGTGGTAGAACACACAGGAAAATATTTTTTTTTTTTTTTATTTGAAATTTTTATGTAAGTAATGGGCAGAAAAACAAATACAATAAATAGATACGAAAGAAAAACATTGATTCTTTACTTAATAGATTTATTGTCAAGTTCTTCTTTTACAGTAATATTAACAATAATTGTTTAAAATTGCGTTCATTAACAGTATTATATGCATTTTGTTCAACATTTTTATGTATGAAAGAGTTCTTGATATCCGTTGTCTGATGAATATCTTAGATGAATATCTGACTTCTTGGTATTCGTAAACCTCCATTTCGAACAACAACAACAAAGTCGAAAAAAAAAATGTGTTCAAGCACATGCACAATGTTGTTGTGTGGCCAATTTTGTAATATCTTCCAGTCAACTACAGACATCTATTGTCCTCCAGCAGTGCAGCAATGTAGTCGATCATTTCGTCGACTGTGCTAAACATATATTACTATGTGGATTGTCATACGTTCACCTATATGGAGTACTATGTGGAGTATCACGTGATACGAACCTTCGCCATGCGGTCCAAGAGAGGCTCCATTGTTAGTGAGTGTTCAAACCTCATTTCCGTGAGCATACACCACTACACTACAGAGTATGCCCATTCGGGTGGGTAAGTAACATGCCCGTGGCGTACAAGCTAATATTGCTGTTAGTACATGCAAATTAAGCAATTATTGCAAACATTGAGGCAAAGAAATATTTGTTGACAACATTATGTACTACGTTCTTTTTTGTTTTTGAATCTCCAGCCTTTCACTTAGGTTCATATATTCCTATACAAAAAATGCTCTTGTAGTGTTTTATAGCATTCCTCAAATTTGTATTATGAATTTCAACTCAAACTGTATATATTTTAAGGAAATTCAAAAATTACTTTTGAATTTCTTTATTTCAAGACAAACTAGGTACTACACGTAGGCTGTTTTACTTTTCACTAACGACGCCAAAACAATATGTACGAAAAAATAAAACATAGTAGACAAAACGAAATGAATAGGAAATATGAGCTATTAAAATATTTTTCAAACTAGTATCAAACTCAGAATAAAAGTTTTTTATAATGCTAAAATAATTAAATATTTTTCAATAATTTCTTAAGCGTCAAACAGTATTGGGTGAACTAAACAAATGCACTAATTCTAGGCAATGAGAAATTACACAAAATTACCCAACGGTAGATAATGTTAAGTATTTAAGTATTATAAAGTCTTTTTTAAATCTTTTAAAGAAACATTTAAGTGCTTCAAAGCCATTAGTTTTGGAGAATATAATAAACTCACTTATTTCTCAATAATTTAAAGCTAATTTTACCAATTCCCTACATTTCCGTTTAATCAATTAAATTAATTTATTATCTGAATATATGGAATTCATTAAAATTAGTCAACATATTCTGTTGATAACTGAAATATAAAAATGAAAAGGAATAACTCAGCATTATAGAATATTAATAAATATAGTTTAATCTAGTTTTAGAGTTATCTAGCTGTAGAGTTTTTAAGCAGAAATCATTTTCTGTTATAACTATAATAGCTTATTAAACTAAATATGATAAATTACAAGAATTTAAAATATACAATAAATCTTTTTTTTTTTTTTTTTTTTTTTTTTTTGCAAAATGTTTGGCTAAATATATAAAAGTTTAAAAAAAGAAAGTACCAAAAGAATTAAATATATGGGAAATTATTTTATTCATACATTATTATTATATGGATTTACATTAGCAAAATTAAATTTTTATAAAATTAAAGGAAAGCGAAAGTCAAGTTTTAAAATCCTGGAAGCACAAGAGTTCTGATCACAAGAAGATACAATAAAAGATAATCATTTAAATGGTAGTAATAACCAAGTAAATAATGATGCATTTGCTTAACCTAATAAGCGTTTGACTCCTCAGTTAGTTTTTAATGCAAATTAAGCCAGCGCTGTTAAAGTTACGAACTCATTCAAGAATTGAGAATTGGAAAAAGTGAAGTGGAAACGAGTTCTGTCTCTCCTCCGATCATGGTGAAACCAAACAATAATTTTACTCAAGCTCTCAAGAAATGAGTTGAAGCCTTTGAAAGTAAAGTTGATGTTATGGCTTCGAGGTAAATGTTGAAAATGCTTCCTAATGGCTCGAAATAGCATCACTAGGTACTTTAGAGAAAACCAAATAGAGTATTTCATATTAACCCCGAGATTCATCCTGCCATTAAAGGTTGTATTTAAAGGACTAGAAATCAGCACCCAAACAAAATTAAACTTTATTTCTATTGATAATTGGGTTTTGAAGTGGAAAATGTCGTCCATCTCACTAAGTAAAAAATAAAACAATCCCTGCCTATTTGACAAAATATTAAATTATTTATTTTGTCATAAAATTTTCAATTTAAATAAACTTTCATACTTGTATTAAAATTGAAAGACAAATTATATTGCAATGTTTTAGGTGCAATTATTTTAATCACGTCTCTACTAACTGCGAGTTTGAGGCTAGACATCTGAAATATGGTGAGGAACATACCCAAAAAATATGATATTACAGAAATTGTTGAATGTTGTTGAAAATGTTTGCTAATGTCTCGAAGTAACTTTACTAGGTACCTTAGAGAAAACCAAATAGAGTATTTCATATTAACTTCGAAATTCATTGCCCTATTAAGGGTTGTATTTAAAAGTGCTACCAATTAGCACACCCCAATGATGGAATTAAACTAGATATCGTTGAAAAAAGTTCTAAAGTGGAAAATGCCGTCCATCCCACTAGCCAAAAAATAAAACAACCCCTGCCTATTTGACAAAATATTAAAATATTTATTCAATAAAGAAATTTTTAATTTAACTAAACTTTTGCACTTATATATTAAAATTAAAACATACAGACCAATTACTTGCTATGTTATAAGTGCAATTATTTTAATCACAACTCTACTAACTGTGGATATAAAGCTAGATGTCTCTATGTAATGAGGAAGTCTTCAAGAAGGCAAGAAGTAATGAGGAAGTCTTCTCTCTTCAAGTCTTCAAGGAAGTCTTCAAGAGAGGCCAAAAATCTCTGAAGATCCACCAAAACTCCAATAAACAAATATTTAATATAAGTAAGCTCCCTAAAATGAAAGTTAACTTTAACTTCTAGTTTTGCAACTGCATTGAAGGTTCTCAACCCTCACTCTCATCTGTTCCTGAACCTCAGATTCAAATTAATTCATTACCAAGGAAGAGAGACACCCAAAATTTTCCAAAAAATATATAATGAGGGAAGTTATCGCTTTTCTCATCAAATTTGATGGTCTTGTTAATAAATTTAATTCTGCTCAAAATAAAGCAGATAGGCAACGAGCCTTTATTAATAACGTAGCCTCCGAAACCAACTAAAATTCTGCATAAAGACTCAATTGATTACTAGGAAAAGCATTTACTATTGGAATGCTTGTGTTTTTAAGATGAAATTATTAGAGTTTCAAGATTACATCCCCAAACCTCATATAATATTGTTTCTAGAAATTCCTTTAAAGCACAATCATACTTCTTTTCTGCCTAATTATGACTCCTTCAAAAATGACACTCGAACACAAATCTCTGGTGGCACTGGCATTTTTATGCAAACCATTCCGCATTCGCAAAATATCCTCTCCAGATCTCAGCAGCATTAAAACAACTGTTATTTCTCTTAAATTCCTAAATCTTCCTTTCCTTACAATAACATATGTTTTCGTTCCAACCCACATCTCTAAATATAATTTTGAGCAAAAACTCAACATTTTGCTTTTCATCAACAATAGCTCTATTCTAGGACGCGATTATAATGCACCAATTTCTGCAACCGTAAAAAATCTAGCTGTTTGATCATTAATTTTAAACACACAATTTTGTCACGTTCAGAATTTTAATTAAACCACAGGCCTATCAATGTTCATACACTTCAATTCTAATTATCGTAAATGTTTGAACCTGCAGAATTATATCATTGATTTAGAAAATTGGTTAAATTGAATGGAGAACCCAACTTAACATTTATAAGACTGAAGCAATCAGTTTACTTGCGGAAGATTGTACAATTCTCCAAATATCACAGCATAGAGTAAGTAAACCATTCACCAGGTATACCGAAGTAAATTATTTAGAAGTAATTCTTTACAGGGAGTTACACTATCATAGTGACATTGAAAATCTCAAAAATAAATAAAATAAACATAAATAAAAATTAAATCAACTTAGAAAATAAATAAACTTCGCATTCTCTATCATCTCATTTGCAAAAACTCTAGTATTTAACTAGACAAGAAAAGTCTCATTTATCTTGCCTACATTCATAAAGTAATAATACAGCCAAGTCCAGTTTCGGGTTCTACAGTTCATGCTTACTATTGGAAATCAATCAAAGTTTGGAAATCGTAATCCCAACAATGATTACCAACTCCCCATGGTACTTAAGAAATGAGAATATCAAATATGCAATTTCCCTCACTACAATTTTTTTTTCCAGAGTAGGTTTGTAATCTGTATTTACAATTTCCATCGATTTTTATAATTACCTGTTAAATTTGTAATCAGTTTTTATAAGAATCTCCCTAACTACAACTCCAGTCTTCTGAAAAACAAGAAAAACCAAACATTTTAAATTAATTCCCTGATATGATCATTTTTGTAATATAATTATTCTACTCCCACTTTGTTTCAGAATTTCAATGCGCATTGATTGAACTCTCTCTCTGGGAATTTTCTAAATTTTGTTGCCTTTAATTTTAATTTTAATTGACTTTTAATTTTTAAATCTTCAAATTTCTATTTTCAGAGTTTTTAATTCCACTTTAATTTTTATTTTGTGATTTCTTAATTAAATTTTTAACTGATTAGAATTTTTATTTCTTACATTTAACTTTAAATTTTAAATAAAAATGCCTTTATTTTTTACTTAAATTTAAACAAATAGTCAAAATGAATAGACCAATGCAACTTTACAGGTCAAAATAAGGAGGTAGAGGTCACGACTAAGGTACTCTATGAAATCCAATTCCCAAAATTCTAAGCATTAAATAACGATCAAATTATCTTCAAAGTGGTCGTTTATTAAAATCTTATCAAGTGATTAACAAAAAAAAAAAAAAAATAATTATAATCGTAAATCTCGACAAATTCGAAAAGGCTCTGAGAAACGTTTATTTAAAAAAAAAAAAAACTGAATAATGTTTATCAAATTATATATTAATCACTAATTTATGTATGAGATTCCTAAATCAACACCGAGTGAAATTATATTTACTATAGAAAAGCGAAATTTGCATCATAATAGAAATAATTTAAATATCCCCATTACCAAATTTGAATACATTTTCCCCAACTCCTGAAATAATCAGAAAAATTTTGAGAACTTCCAGATGTGAGAATATTAATAATAATCAAAAAAATTAGACCCTTTAATTTTTTGTTGTTATGTACACAATGTTTTTCTGAATCAGTCCCATGTTGAAGATTTCTGAACTTTGGTATTTAGGGAAAAGCTTATTTAATTTGTTTGTTATTCATTAGGGTTTGGTGGTATTTTTCTTTTTCTTTTACTGTAGGAGACTAATTTACTTAGAACATTTGATTTATTTTATTAATCAGAAAAGTGAAACACTGTTAGTTTGTCATGTGTAGATGAATATAGTGATGATTAATAATGTATGGATTAATCTTACAAAAAATACTGACGAAGAGGATGTGATTTTTTATGGTTTTCAAAAATATAAGTTAAAAATAATTTCATTGACGAAACAAAATGTTGGCGTAATTAGAAAGAGTATCATCTATTTATAAAAAAATATTTTTTATTTTTGTGTATTTTTTATGTATTTAAATTTGTATATATAAAGATGCTAGTTCAAATTCAATTAATTAAATTTCAACGAATTTAATAATTTTTGAACAAATTTCGATTCATTTGTTGGGCTATAAAATAAAAAGTAAAATTTATTAGCTTGTAAAATTTAAGCTATTCCAAATCTATATTTCTTGTAATTTTTATTTTTCCAAGCATATTTACTGATATTAAAATAAGTAAGTATATAATATAAGTAGTATAAAATATATTTTAATTTTAAAATATTAAAATCATATAATAATTGAATTAAAAATAAATATAATGTATGGAAAAATATACCTCTAAAAAAAAAAGTCTTAATTATTTTAATGCAACATAATCAAATGCCATTTTAGATGTTACGAATTTTTGTGTCGCATTTTTTAAACATTTAAGTAAATGCATTAACAATACAATATCACAGATATATAATAATCTGAATGTTTTAATGTCTCGTATAAATTACATTTATATTTTAATAAATCCCAAAATTATATAATAATTATAAATTTCAAATTATACAGATTATAATAAAAAAATTGTGTGTTTTATACATGGAGTTATATGTTTATACATGTTTGATATCGAAATACATAGCTTTCAGAGTGATTTCTCAAATTTTCAATTTCCCAATTTCTCGACAAAATATCAAACTATTTAATATCAAAACATTAGGTTATGAATATTTGTATATAATTTTAAAACTACTTTATTCATCATTACATCAAATTAATAATTATTCAAATACCATACATTAATTAAAATTTTCAATTAAGTATTCTAATAATCTTAATCAATATCTGACAGCCAAAAAGGCTAAACAAGCGTCTGGAAAGCACCAGGAGAGGTAATACTGTCTTTCTCATTAGCGAATGATTTTTGCAAAAAAGATATTTGATCTCTTAATCCATGCATTAATTTTCTCCGCTTAATTAGTCCATCACTTGCTCGCAGATTGGCGTCTAATTTAATCGTAACCGTATCCACTGACCGCTTTTGAGGTCACTCTGTAACCATACTCCTACCTTAATTGAAATTCTTCAATAATTTGAACTTTTAATTAGTTCCTCAAAATATGAATACATGATTGGATGGCATGGTAAGGCATCAGGTGACAACTTTCGTTTCGATAATGCTGTTTAAATTTGATTGCTATTAATATGGTTGGTTTTATATTTTATGATTATATATATGTTGGTTAGGGGTGGTATATATATTTATTGGGGAAATATTTCAAAATGTGTTTGATATTTCGTAATGCATTGATGCAGTTAAACTATTCTGAATATCTGAATGTTATGTAAAGATTCCTTTTATGTAATAGCCTTACTAATTTATTTGAGTTTGATTCAAGTGAATGACTTTAATCACTTGCCTTATATTTTCTGAACTTAAAATATTATAAAAATAATCATTTTATTCTCAATGTTATGTGTTATTGATTTCTACTTTACTTTACTTTTATATATTTTCAATGTTAATTAAGATGCTAAAGAGTAGGCAAATCATTTTTTAACTATTTATAAATATTTATTAAATTAAATAGGGTGTTGAAGCTGAGAATTCAAAATTTTAGCAATTAAATTTTTTTTTTTTTTTTTTTGTAAGAACAATTTTAATTCTCATTTCCGAAAAACTTAAAATATATGTTTATAAATATTGCATCAAAGAATAAATTGCAATAATTATAATTAACACTAATTGCTTCAGATAAAGTTGTTGTTGTTTTCAAATGCCGAACACTTATTTTAGGTCATTCGCCCTTGAAGTAGCAGATGCCACATTACTCAGGAACATAATCGCAGAACTTGCTACTTTACGCCCCCTTTATGTCACTTTAATTTGGGACTTTTTATAGTCGTCTACTGGCGACCACAGATTAATAACACGAACACTAAGGTCGAATCTTGCAACCTGCTGTTTGTTTAAATCTTTCCTCTTCATTAATACAAAAGCTTTTGGCTTAGCTTCACTTAAAAGCTGATTTCTTTATCTCGCACAGATTATTCGGCATCTTTCCCCTAAATCCAGTTTGGAATTGAGCAAGCTGTCTGGCAAACACCAAAGATTGCTCTACTACCTGCTTCACCAGATCTTCATTTGATAGTTTCAGTATAGTTCAACAACGGATCGGGTGGACCGGTAAACATCCGTTTTAACGTCGGATACGGATGAATCGATTGCTTGTTAGGCGTGCAAATCAGATATATGTTGCACGAAGATGCTTTGAAAGAAAAAAGGCATCTGTGAAATTTTCTCATTTAGTTTTTCACTCTAAATATTAAAAATTAAAATTATTTTAGTTTTAAGTTTAATTAAAATACGTCGTCCTAAATGACAATTCCTCCCATATGACACTGCCTTTGTTGAATCCGTCAGACTTAGCCGCTTGCCAATTTCCCACATGATAGGAGGTTGGATTATTTCCTTCATATCCTTCATGGATTGAAGGCTTCATGGTTCCTTTCTTCCTTCACTCCAATATCTAATTTTAGTTTAATTTTAACTACCAATTCAATTTACTGAATAGTTCTACCAAATTGCTCCAATATCAACTTCACAGATCTTTCCAACAGTCAGTGCAAATAGTTCGACAATGGATTGCATGGCCTGGTAAACATCCGATTTAACTGCGAAAAGGGATGAACAGATTACTTGTTAGGGAGTAGTCAGATATACAACGCGCGAAGGTGCTTTGAAAGAAAAACGCTTATGAAGTCTGTTTTTTTTTTTCAATTTAAAATCGTTTTTATTTTACTTACAAATTATTTGAATAACCAAAACCATTCTAAATGACATTTTTCTCCCATATGATACTACTTTTATTGAATCTATATGACTGAGCTTGCCATCTCCCACATATTAAGTGGTCAGACTATATCTACTTCACTAGACCATTCCGGTATCTACTTCAACAAATAGCCCCACTAGACCGCTCCACTTGCTTCACCAGATCACTATTGCGTGGACTGGTAAACATCCGGTTTAAGTTCTGGAACGGTGGAATCGATTATTTATTTGAGGGTGCAGGTCATACATAACGCTGCCCAAAGTAGCATTGAAAAAGAAGCTTTAATTTTTAATTTTAAAGAAGCTTTTAATTTTAATCGTTAAAAATTAAAATTATTTTAATTATAATAAAAACTTCCTAATTGACATTTTCTCCTATACCACACCATTTTTATTGAATCCGTCAAACTTGCCAATTTTCCACAATGATAGATAGTTCGGACTATATCTACTTCACCAGAGCACTCCAGTTTTTTACTTCAACAAGTAATAGAAGATAGGAAGAAGATAGGAATAGAAGATACCTTGTAGTTCCTTCCTTGATACCTTCGATGTACCCTTGACCCTCTCCGGGTCAACAAAGGTACTTGAAAACCTGTAAAACCTTAACTACAACAAAGAGATTCACGGCTCATGTTAGGTGGGCCAGCTCCAAGGCTCAATACCTGCTTTATCAGATTCACACAGCTCTACCTCAATCAGACAACTCCAGTACTTGTTTCGACCATTCTAGTGCTTCATTTAAAGTTCAACTGGAAAAACTGAGATGGAAAATTCACAGATTTTAATTTGTTCAATCAAAATTGAACAAATTAAAATAAAAATAATTAAAATCTCTAAATTGAATCAGTGAATCTTAACTTACTAGTAATCTTGAATCTGATTCACTGATTCTTAATTTGTTTTTTGAGAAAATTTTTTTTTTAATTTACTTATACAAGATTAATAAAACATAAAAATTTAATTTAAATCTTTAGAATAATAAATCAGAAAAATTTTAGTTTTACATTTTGAAACATGAAAGACAAATCTTTATATATTAGGCTAGATGATTACTTATTACATATTACTTCATATAAAGATGAGCTATCTCAATATTTCAGTTTTATATGACATGGATACAAATAAATTGAAGTCATTTCTCATTCTGAAGAGAACTTAAAATCTATTTAATTTTAAATATATCGTTACCATTCAAATCGCTGAAGAACTGTTCGTTTAAACTGACTGAGACATAACAGCATTATAAAACCATTTACCCACTAATAGAAAATATCCTGTCTGCGTCATTTTTGAAAACTTAATGAAGCTCCCTAGTGAATAACATTAAAGACGAAATGGATGATAAAAAATAATTCGAAGGGAATTGGAATAAAAGTAAAAATAAAAGGAATTCTGTGCAGAATCTCGAAATAATTTTCATTTTCTTATAAGAGTAGCCAGAAAAAAATGTGCTTCCTCTTTGATTTTTGTGCACTTTTTGTTTAAAATAAATGTCGTTTTAAATTTGACGTTTTCGAAATTGTATTTCGAAATGCTCAATATAAAAATGTTTTGAATAAATTATTATATATAGATATATAGATATTCCATTTTGAATTGTGTTATGCTTGTTTAAAATATAATAAAAGGAGTATGTTTAAAAAGTAACAGATTTGCTACTTTAATTATTAATAATTAAATATATAACTATTAATATTATATATATGAAACACTAAAACCAATCAAAAACACAATTAAGGATTTGAAACTTGTTTTAATTATTTACATTTAAGTAATCTTTGCATAATTAAATGTACTGTAGAGTGTAAGAGAAAATAATTATTTTATTGTTTTGGAACCATTATAAAAATCAAAAATTTTGTTAAAAGTAGGTTGTGAAACTAAGTAATTGTTTTGTTTTTTGTTAATAATTATTAATTGGAAATTTAATTCAAATATTTAAATTATTAATATTAAGTTATTCTTCTTATTCTATAACTTTAAAAATCTATATGAAAATCGTTTAATATATTAAAAATTCTTTTTAGGCATTATTTCTCTAAAAACATTTGAACGATTTTATTAAAACAAGTAATAAACTATATATGCATTTTAAAGGATATATATACATTTAATTGATTGTATAACAAACCATCATGTCAATAATAAATATGCATGCAAATAAAACATTCAACCTCATATTAGGACATTTAAAAATAATAATATACTATTCAAAAATAGTAATAGTGTAAAATAGTCTTGTTTCTGATTCATTCCTGGACAGTTCTCGTTTGGATATATATATATATATATACACTCAAGAGCCAAAAACATTATGACCACCCCTACATTTTGCAATGAACTCGTCTGGATGACGTGGAAGGCGCGTGATGAGGTGGAAGTGGTATTTAACTGCTGCTGGACAGTCTGAAGAATCATTCTTTCACTTACTTCTGTGTGTGATGGCAAAGGCTGCTGTTCTAACCGACTTTTCAGATTGTAATGGCTCGAAGGCTCTGAACAAGTATTTCCGAAACTGCACGACTCGTGGGTTGTTCGCGATCTACAGTTGTTAGTACTTATGCAAAGTGGATGAATGACGGTGAAACCAGCAGTAGACGACATGGTATTGGACGTCCACACGCTATCAAAGAAAAAGGTCGTCGGAACTGTCTCGCATGGTGAAGAAAAACCGGAGTTAGTGGCTTGACAAGCCCAATACAATGCAGGGCCTAGAATAGTATCGGAGCACACTGTTAATGGGGCTACGCAGTTTTCTCACTCGTGTGCCTTTGCTGAGCAAGCGTCAAATGCGCCTGCGCTGTGCCCGGGAACATCGTGACTGGTCCATGGATCAGTGGGGGAATTGCCTGGTCAGATGAATCACGGTTTTATTCATCACGAATGGCCGTGTCAGGATATGCCGTCTTCAGGCGAACAATTGCTCCCTCAATGTACAGTAGGTCATGCACAGGCTGGTGGTGGCGGTATTTTAGGGGACATTCTTTTGGGCGTATCTGGTACCCGTGGTTTGGTAGAGCAGACCATGAATGCTACAGGGTATCTGAACATCATTGCGGACCAGTTCCCAATTTACATGGCCTCTGTTTTCCTGCTGGAAAGGGAATGTTCCAACAGGACAACGCCCCCTTGTTCAAGGCTAAAATTTTTGAGTGGTTCCAGGAACTGATGCTGAATTCTAGTTAATGTCCTGGTTTAACTCACCGGATCCCAATCCGATAGAACACATTTGGGATGTCCTGGGACGGCAGCTCAGAGTTCAAAGACCACCAACTCGCAATATTCGGATTTGCGTGACCGTTGCTTAAACATCTGGTACAATCTGTCTCCTGCCATCTACCAAGGACTTGTGGCATCCATGCCAATAGTTGAAGCTGTGTTGCGCGCCAATGGTGAGCCAACTCGTTATTGACAGGTGGTCATAATGTTTTGGCTCTTGAGTGTATATATACATATATAAAACTTCTAGTTTTAGTCATCTTCCAGCTAGAGCGAGTTCTTAATGGTTTCAGAAACATACGTACAATATTTCAGTTTAATGAATAAATATGTTCTGCTTCACTTTGAATTTTAAATTTCTGAAATTAGTAGAAAATACAAATTTTCACATTTTTTGACATTTTTGAATGTATAAAATACAATAGTAATATGACTAATTCGTGTAATAATACGAAAAATAAACGAAAGTGTGTAAAATTAAGGTTTTTAATTTAGTATGAAAGGAAAATTTGTTTAAACATTTATAAATAATGATTACGAACGTTTAACAATAGATTTTTTGTAGAAATACGCATGTTTCGTGTTAAGAATAAAAGTTACAAATGTGTCTTCAACGCATTTCATTCAATTTTATATATTTTTCATTCGAAGACGGGTTTCGGTTTCAATCGAAGGCATAACCAGCCTTGATTCCAATATCGAATTGACGTATTTATTACGCTTGATTTCGCATTGAGTGAGACACGGGAAGTTTATATTTTCCGATGTTGACTCTGAACTGTATAAAATTGACTTTATAGACTATGAGTTGCAATATGTCTTCGATTAACAAGTGAGTGGTAATGAGATGTGCCGTTAGCTGGCAATTTTACCAGTCCATGAGATCCACTTTAAGATAGCTTAGCTTCAGGAATTTTGAACACATGAACTCCTGTCCCATTTTTTCCTCTTACCCTTAAAATCCTACGTAGGGTAAGTTCTTTCACAATTTTCTCATCAAAAAATTTTCAAGCATTTTGATAGTTACATATTCAGGCAGCAAACTGATATCGCATTTCCGGTAAATGTTTCACTTGAAACTTTGGTAAGCTTGTAAGTGTTTTTTATTGATTTTGATGCAATTGCAAACGACATCGATTTTTCAAAATTCTTTTAATGCCGGTATAGAAATCCTTGCCTCAGAACTTCAAATGTAAATTATTGATTTGCATTCAAATGAAATTATTGATTGATTTATAATATTTTAAAAATATTTATAGAAAAATATATATATAAAAATATTTTGTAAGAACCTTCCACTTAACAATTTGATCAGATTGCATAAATTTTGCTCATGGCTTTTTTTTTTTCCAGCTGTCTTATCTCTGTGAGAAACATTCTTTCATCCTACAAAATGAAATATATAGTATATACTAAAAATATTTACAGATATAATATTTTTTTCTTCTAATGCAGCTGGCAAATAGACCGTGATCTACAGATATAATATATGATAAGAATATTTACAACTGATGGTCATTTGAAGTCGCTGCCTTTAATTTCCACTAGCAAACTAGATCCACAACTACAAATAATTGTTGCAATAGCAACATTAATCACGATTATTATGTTTAATTTCATTATATGAATTACTTATATACGTCATTTTTTGTAATTTTTAGAAACAATCTGATATCATTAATTGTAGGTAAATTGTTCAATTTCATTACACATGTCAATTATTGTGTTTCTTAATGGGTTGTCCCATAAAAGCATCTGATTATTATTCTGCATGATTTCTTACATTGTAAGTTTTACAATGTAATCAAATAAACGTTTGCTGGCCGGAGTGTTGGTGCTCAGGAGCCAATGTTGCCCTGCGGGTTGTTGAGCATGCACTCCACAATGTTGAGTACTGCTACGAGTGTGTCAATGTCGACTTCAACTTCTACAAGTGCATCATTGTCGACTTTCACTGCTTTAAGTGTGTCTAGGGCCACTTCCACAGTTTGTTAGCGTCTTCTGCAAAGATTGTGTTGCAATATACAGCTTGTAACATTAATATACATTAATTTCAATAGAGTATCAATACAGTTGGTGACATTCAGATTCGTAAAAAAAAAAGCGGGTTTTTTTTTTCGATTAATTTTGCTTCAATATGAATTATGTAACGATTACCGAGTACATGTTAGATGTTTTAGAGATGGAAGCCTTCTACTAGAAATAATTATCCAGCATTATACTAGACTGTTGATGACCGTTGAACTAGATGAATATTGTTAACTCTCCTTTTGGATCATAAAAGGGGGTACTTTATGCAATACTATTTCATGGAAATTTTACAGGTAATAATCTTCCCTGGAGGTATTCCTGGAAGTATGAAGAGAATATGTTAGATGCTCGGTCACTAGAATATTAGGGATTATCATAAGCGCTCGTTTATGACTTAATACGTCTGATGTTTGGATCAAATTAGGAAAATTTCTGAAATGCTGCTTTTTGGGTACACATTAAAATTTTATTTCATTCGTCGACAAGACGTATAGAATATCTAATAGGCTCCATCAAATTCTGATTGTTGATGCGTAATAGTTTTTCTTACATAATTTTTTATTCATTACTGCAGGATATATGTCAAATATATTTCATTCAATTATGATAGTTCACTTATTGTATTATAATTTTCGTGGTCATGGATTATTTAATAGACGTGTTGTTCCAAAAGGTAAAAAGAATAAGACAAGATAATTTACTGTTTTAATTAATTTTATTTAATAATATTTAAAACTATTTTTAAAATAACAATGCCATATTAACTAAAAGAATGCTTAATTAATTTTGAAAAAAAGTCATTTACTAAAGATACAATGTATTTTTTCCAATCATATTTTTCTTTCTAATTTTAAAAAGAAAAAAAAAAAGTATTTAATTTTAAAGGAAAGTATTTAATTTAGTAAATCTGGAAAAAAAAAATTAAAAGTAAAAAAAAATGTGATTTACATTTTATTATTTTATATTTGAAACGATTTCCCTTTGTTTAATGCAAATGACAACAAAAGTTCAGCCAATAAAATAAATTACATATGAACCTCATTTAAAAAATCTTGTTTGGCTCTCTCTGATAATGAAAGGTCTTTATTCTTTTTACTTTCAAGTATAAGAACTCTTTGTTATCATGAACAAAAGGACCATCACGTTTTGAAAAGATTTTGATTGGCGGTCGTGAAGATTTTCAACATGTTTTCTATGTGATAATTAAAAAAAATTATATATATTGTCAACGCACTTAGACCATTAATCCAGGAAAAAAACAATGAAGCATTTAAATGGATTTAATGATCAAATACTGTAAAAAAAAATGTGAGAATTTTTAATGTGTTTTTATCAAGAAACTGAACTCATTAAAATATATCTGCGCTGTTAATTGTTTTCAAATTAAAACAACACAGAATGAAATGTGTTAAATATTAATGAATTCCAAAACTGTAATTGTTTCATCGATCGTTGTGTAATTTGAATGCCAAATAAATCGTGTCCGAAGAATTTTATTTTAAGCAGATTAAGGAAAAAGAATTCTAATTTTTAAATTTTTCAGAAACAATTAATTTTAGTACAGAAACGTCGCATTTTATTTCAAAAGGACACATCATAATATTTCTTCCTGGTATGGGTTGTCTGTTGACACAAATTTGGGTCAGTTACTCTTGAAAGTCTATCTGGAAGATAAATGTAGCATTTTTTAATTGATCATTAAATTGTTCTTCTTCATTGGTGCAACAGTCCCATGAGGGTCATGGCTGTCTGCCTACTACTACTACACGACACCACATCACTGTGCCACGAGCTGAGTTGCCCCTTTTTACAGTTTGGGAAAGATATGGGTGAGAAATCTGATTAGGCTCTGTGACACTTTACGGTCAAATGAGACCGAGACCTCCGGCTTAAAGTGGATTCCGAACCACTACAAACATCCATGGCACCCCCTGGAATTCGAACCGGAAACCTATGGTACCGAGGGTCTGAGCGCTAGTCTCTCGGCCATCATGTCCCGCCATCTGTCTACTGGCAGATTTCGAGATAGTTTTTGAAGTTCGAGATAGTTTTTCGAGAATTTTTTTTGTTTTTACGGGGTAGGATTGTCAGTCCTACGCCAAAAAATTCATATTACACTGAAAACTAAGGCAGTAGTACCTAGTACACAAATGTGGTCCAATTACTCTTGAAAGTCTACCTGGAAGATGAAATGAAGCCTTTTTTTTTTTTTAATTGGTCCTTAAATTTTTCTTTACATTGGCACCACAGTCCCTTGGTGGATTAAAGCCGTCTGTCTACTGGTAGATTTCGAAAAGGAAATGTTTTCGTTTTTACAGGGGTAGGGTTATCAGCCCTATGACCAAACATCATATTTACATCGGAATCTATGGTGTAAAGTAGATTCCGAATCATTACAAGTATCCATGGCACATCTGGAACGAACTCGACTCGAAACTTGTGGTACCATGTGCCAAAGCGCTAGTCACTCTGCAATCAAGCCCCCATAAAATTGTTATAATGTTAAAATGTGGTTTAAGAATAATATACTTTTACAATAAAGTTATTTTAGTTTAACAGTAAAAAGCGTTTTAAATTATAATCATTAATAGTACTTTTCCTTAATCTTTATAAGAATTTTTTCCAAAATTAAAAAAAGATTTCAAAGAAATTTGAACACATTGGAACATATTTCACCAATAGTGATTGATAGACGGAATCATTTCCATAACACATTCATTAATTAACAATATGTTTGAGAAATTATTTTCTAACCTTTAAAAAGAATTAAAATATATTTTTAAAAAAAATCAACAATAAATATGAATGAAATATAAATGCAAACAAAAACTTAAATGGATTTTACTATTCAAAGAGGATTTCTTTAATCTGTTTTCCTTTCAAAATATAATTTAAAAGGAGAACTTTCAGAAAGAAAGTAAATTATTCAAACTATCAATAATCTTCAGTTAAAAAAAAAAAACAGTGTTTATTATTTTTTATAATGACACTAGTTTAATTTCAAGACTTTTAAAAATTTCAAATAAAAAGAACCTTTTTTTTAATAAGAAATAAAAGAAGCTTAGCATTTAAAAGATTTCGAGTGGTGGTCATAAATCTTTTAACACGTTTCCTTTGTGATATTAAAATAATGCCGTACCTCATCGAAGTATTTAAACTATAGGATGGCAGTTAAAAGATTAAATTTTTAATTACCAAATTCTGAAAAAAAAATTTCAGAAATATTAATCTGACCTTCAAAGAAAAAAAATGAGCTCATTAAAATATTCCTGTTTGCTTTGGAAAACCGTTTTTAATGTAAAAATAATACAAAATAAAATGCATAAAATATTAATGAGCTCCAAAGCACGAAGTTTTTTTTACTCAATCGATTAGTAATTTGAATGCTAAATGTAATGTGAGATTTTTTTACATTTCAAACATTTTGCTGAAAAATATAAGAAAGTAATTTTAATTTTTATTACTTATTAAAAAAAAACAATTATATATTATTATTCTTTTAATTTTTTAATTTCTGAAATTACGAAGTATTGATTATCAAACATATAAAGGCAGATTTTAAATTGGGGCCTGATGGCAGAGTGTCCCAGCGCTCTTGACTCGGGGACACAGGGTTTGAGTTCCGGCAGTGCCATGGATATTTGTAGTAGTTCGGAATCCCATTTAAATCATAGACCCCATTCTATTATGACTATGAGTACTGAGTAGGACTGACAGTCCTAACCAGTAGAAAAAATCACCTGTCTCGAAATCTGTAAATATGCAGATGGCTTTGGCCTAGCATAGGGCTGAAATATCATTGCGGAAGAAGAAGATTTTAAATTACTTTATTTCAAATATAATACAAGTTCGAATTTAAAAATGGTAATACATACGAAATTAACAATACATACGTTAATAATACATAATTAATAATTAATAATACATAATATATAATTAATAATACACAATACATAATCAATAATTAATACTGCATAATACATAATTAATAATGCATAATGCATAATTAATAATACATAATTAATAATTAATAATACATAATTAATAATACAGACGATAATTTAATTTTGGTAATACATACGAAATATAAAACGCATGTCTTTTATTGGCAGCTTTCAGAATTCAGGATGACGATTGCAGCAGCAGGCATTAATGTCCCTCATCGCATTTGAAATGGTCTCTGAAAGTTTTTCTGTTGGGCTTGCATACGATACGTAAATGCGGGGTTGTTACATCCAAAAGTTCACCGGAAAGCACTGCCCTTATTCAGGGACTCGGAACTAAGTCAGATTTCTATCTGCAAGTGCTCCATCACAACAGAAACTGTTATCTTTCCTTCATCCTATTACTATGGAATGCATATCCAGCCCTAATTTTTTACTCTGCCGTACGACGCTCAGTTGGGGGACAGATACCCCTAAAAGTCTTCCCACTCTTCATCATCCATTAATGGGTTGACGACCAACATAATTATTTTTTCCAAAATTTTCTTAGCAAAATTACTTCTTAGCTTTATTATTCATGTATCCTGATTCCTCATCTAATACTTTAAAGATTTCTGATGATATAGGAAAGGTTGTTTTAAGTGTGTCTTACAAGTTCCATAAACGCTTTCTCATTCTGAATAGAATTTATTTCTTTTCTTTTTATTTGCATGTATAATTTCTTTTTATATGTTGCTATTGTTTTTGGGGTAAATAGAAATAAAAGTTTTCTTCTTCATCTTCTTAAGATGTTTACCTTCTTCTTCTAAAAAGTATTTAATTGCTTTTTTCTTATTTTAAGTTGTTTGTTCCACCATGTAAGAAGTTTATTTTTTGCTATATTTTTGATTCTACATGCCTTAGAGCATGTATCAACAATGTCTTTTTTAAATAATGCGGGTAACTTTGTTCAGTTGGGTTCCCTTCCTAGCAATATTTAACATGTAAATAACTTTGGGGATATTAAGAGAAAGATTTTAAAATTTTGTATGTACTCAGAATACAATTGAAACTATTTAAATTTTGGAATTAAATTTTTGTATGTACAGAATATAAATTGCATGTATCTACCAATAGATGGCGCCAGATAAACTTAAAAAAATGAAAATTAATTATAAAGGACTTTCTGCAATATAATGAAAAGAAGTAGGAATTGATTTTAAATTTTTTTCTTATATTATTGGTTTTAATCACAAAATTTAAGGCTCTCATCAGCTTTTAATGAACATAAATTTCGGGACATAATCAATTTGATCGCCTAATGCAATTTTTCTCTCAACTGACCATTTTCGTTTTATCTTCAGACAATCCCTTTACTTCCTGGCGCCATATTGCTGTTTCATTTTCAATGATTTATCAGTGGAATCATTCTTTCTTGTTAGAACTCAGCACTGATGCTACAAGAATGCATGTTAAATAGTAGTGAAATAGATTAAAATATCCAAATATATATGATGAAGAGTTATACATTCTATGCTCATTGATGGGCAATAAAAAGAAGTTATCATTGATGGGTAATGTCTTACATTTGCTTCCTATAGGAGAAAACTCAGAAAAATCCCAAAAGCCGTTGCTGATATGGAACTCTTAAATAAAATCCTTTGTTTCAGTAATGATTATAACGATTCTAGCAATAACTTCTTCAATTGACTTTAGCACGGAGTCAGTCTGAATGAAATAATTACGTATCAGAAAACCATTTGTTATTTTTATCGGTAATCATAGATAAAACTAATATTATAGTAATTGATTGCATGAATTCGCATGAGAAATGCTAGAATTTTAGTAGATCAATAAAATTACCGATAACGATTTTTTGTTTTGTTTTCCAAGAATCACTAAGAACCCTTGAACCCTCTCTGAAATGTTCTGTTCTGTTTTAAGGTAGACTGTTTTTAAGTTAAACTGTAAAACAGCCTCTGTTTTTAAGGTAAACAAATATTATTGATTTTTTTTTTTTTTTAGTTGCTAAAAACTTATACAAAATTGAAGTTTATATAGAAATGAAAAGGCGATGGATTATATAATTGTATCTAAATAATGATATGATCGTTTTTCTATATTTTATGTATATATATATATATATATATATATATATATAAAGATAGATAAAAGGATCATACAAATACAAAGTCACAAAAAGAACTTGATATACATAATCCCCTAAGTGTGTCACATTAAGTCCCCCCCTGCACAATAAAAAGTATAGAAAAGAAAGAAATTTTTCTAGGTTCGAAATGCACACAAGCTACATCAAAGAAACTGAAAAATCATTAGGCGAACACAGACATTAAAAGAGTGGAACTCCATCGGCAGATCAAATATTGACACATATCTAAATAAAATATATGAAAATACGGTTAGAAAATAAGTTGTAGAAATAATAATAATAACAAAAAAAACTCAAAAGAAATTAGTTATAACATCGTGAATTTATTTTATCAGGGATATGTAACCTCAGGATATTATCAACCATAAATGACTAGAACCAAAAAGTGAAAAACAAAACTAAAAATTATATAAAAATTTCAAACTTTTATATCGAAGATAATATTTTTATCATTCTAACAATAAATGAAAAATAACACTTTCATTTTTTCCAAGATCAATTCAAGATAAATGGCCTTTTGATAAAGTAACAGAAATGCATATTAAGGCTTTTTGAGAAGAAAATATTTATTGTCCATCCTATTTCAATAGTTCGCAATATTTTACTGTATCTAATTATAAAGCCCTTTCAACAATTTTAAATTTTCTAAAACTAATCTGCATTTCGAAGATTAATTATCCTCCTCATTCTTAAGTAGAACGGATATTGTTTAGATAGTTCTTAAAACAATGAAAACAGATGTTTCATTTTTCGAGTAACAAGAATCTACTAATGAGTTTTCTAATGAGCACCTTCAATGATTTTTAATTATTGTTTTGAGGACTCTTGAAGTTCGTACCACTTCCGAAGAGGTTCTTGAAGATTATTCTGAAACGAAATGAGATGAATGCTAGTGGAAATATTTCATAAACAAAAAACACGTAACAAGGTATGATATTAAGATATTTAATCTTCAATTCTTCTGATTTATATCTATAATACATGCACTTATTTCAATTATATGGTATTCTTTTTCCTCTTGTATGAAATGCTGATGTAAAAAAGAGTTGGAATAAATAGTTCCATTATGGAGAAATTTTGGTTCTTATATTTAAACTTGAATTCCATAGAAGTTTTTAAAGACTTTTAATTAAGATTAAAAAGATATATATATTATAAATATTTGCCTATTCAAGATGTTATGTAGATAATTTAAATTCCATGAAAAGTCTAAAAACAAAAACCTTTTTTATAATAGCCACTAAAGATCGCTTAGTTGCCTAGTGACAATGCGCCCCTAGGATTTGCGCCCCCAATTTGATTCCATGTAGAACATGAAATCAAATTGTATGGTATTCTTTTTATCATATATGAAATGCTGATTTTAAAAAAAAAAAGAAGATTTAATAAATAGTTCCATTTTGGAACATTTTTGGTTCTTATATTTTAAACTTGAATTCCATAGAAGTTTTTAAAGACTTCACATCAAGATTAAAATATGTATATCGTAAACATTATTCTTTTGAAAATGTTTTCTATATAATTTAAATTCCATGAAAAATCTTAAAAACAAAACCCTTCATAAAAATAGCCAAAGACCGCTTCGTGGGCCAGTGACAATGCATCCCTAGAATGCAAAACATGAAATTAAATCAGCTGGCAGTTACTACTTTTGCTACTTTTAATTGCAATTAGTACTTTCAGAAGCGAGAGGCTCCACTTTAATTGTGGATGTATGTGAACATCTCTTATCGGCAAATAGGCAGCCTGGCATTCCTTTTTCGAGCTTTCTGCCATACAATTTACAACTAGAAAGTGCTCTTGAATCTCGGCAAGTGATTTGCTTTTTTTCAATTCCTTCTATTAGCTCACACTCTATATATATCTTGTTGAAATTAAGTTGTTAATAAAACACTTTTTTATTCATCCACTCAAGTTCAAATACATTTTTTGGAACTTGTAGTGAAGGACACTAGATGTTAATACAGTTTTTTTTAACCCAGTAATTTAATTTAATTAATTAATTAAATTTTTTTTTTTAGATTTAAGTTGCATGTATCTACCAACAGAGGGCGCCAGAAATAATTTTATTTATAAAGGACTTTAAGCAATATAGTAAAAAAAGTAGGAATTGACTTTAAAAATGTTTTTTTTTTTTATATTACTTGTTTTTAGATTTAAGTTGCATATATCAACCAATAGATGGCGCCAGATAAACTTAAAAAATGAATGAAAATTATTTATAAAGGAATTAACTTTTGACTTGTTTCCCATAAAGTAAACTTTATTTGTTGGTAGTCCATTTGTAGCATAATAGCGAGATTACGGAGCTATTGATGCAGAAATAACTGCTTTAAATAGACTAAATGGCTATTCGTATAAAGAACAAGAAATGTTAAAGAGAAAACCGTTTAATTCAAATCCACCTGTTTTCACAGAGTCCTTAGTATATTATTGACCTAATCATACATTGAATTCGATTTTTTTAACAGAAACTCAAAATGCAATAAACAAGATTTTGAAAATTGGAATGGATTTAATTCTAAACACACTTTTTTTAGTTTGCCATAAATACCAAACACTTATGTCAGATTTACGCCTATATAATTCAGTAAACGCGTCAAACATTATTAATACATGAAATACATACGTAGGAAACGAGAACCACTATCAGCCATCGAAATAAAAAGGAAAATTCAGATTTTTTTTTAAGCTTTTCTTTTTATCTCCTACCGAAATCGAGAAGCTGCAGAAAAAAATTTTTCATGCCAAAAATCAACTCTGAAATTCTCCAAAGTGAGTAGAACACTAAAATTTGTAAAAGAACAGCAAGAATATTTGTTTTATAATTTGCATGACTTGCTAATGTTATTAATATTAGCCTCCACATTCATCGAAAACTCATTACAGAAAACAAGTAATATATAAAAAAAAATTTTAAAGTCAATTCCTACTTTTTTTCACTCTATTGCAGAAAGTCCTTTGTAATTTTTCCTTCATTTTCTTAAGTTTATCTAGCACCATCTGTGGGTAGACATAAGCAACTTAAATCTAAAAAAAAAAAAAAAACTAAAATTAATTAATTAAATTTAATTACTGAATTAATATTTGAAAACACTATATTACCATCAAGTGTCATCCACTACAAGTTCAAAAAAAAAGTATTTGAACTTGAGTGGATGAATAAAAAGTATTTTTATGAACGACTGAAAGTTTGAACAAGATATATATAGGGAGAGTGTGAGCTAATAGAAGGAATTGAAAAAAGTAATTCAGTTAATTTATTTGTTATCTGGTGATTAAGTAAAGTATTTTTCACCACAAAATGTCGAATAATGTTAATGTTAAATATAAAATCATTAATACCTTTTAAAAAATTTGACGTAACAGTCGGACGTAAAAAGTTCTTTTAAAATCATTACCTCTATAAACTAAAAAGAAAAATTAATTCTCTGTTATGGCTTTAAATTTTTTTTTCCTGCAAATTTTACAAAATATTACTAATTTCTTTCCATCAGAGATAAAAAGTTGATTGAAACTACCAATGCATTTAACACTTATGAACAATTAATATTAAAAAACATTTATTTTAATTCAATTAAATAGCTTTACAAATTGATATATTATTTGAAAAACAATTTCAATTAAATAATTTTATTCAATTTATTATTATTCATTTGTTCGATATCGAAAATCAAATATTCATTGCAGAAATTATTTTATTTGTACTAATTTTAAAATTTACATTGAATTACATTTCTGAATTTCTTTTCCAGTTTCTTTTGGCTGTTATCATAAGATAAATATAATAATATTTCGCCTATGAGTGGTTTTTTATAGTTATGATTTTTACCACGATACGTTTTCTATCTCTGTAAATAAATAAAAAAAAAAAAATTATTAAAAAAAAAAAAAAAAAAAAAAAAAAAAAAAAAAACTGCACAATTTTTCATCATATTATGCATGTATTTATTTTTCTATAAAAAAGGTTACGACAGGATAGTAATTTTGCAAACCGTCGAAAAATAGAAAATTCATTATCAGAATATTACGAATTGTAATAACAAAACCTTCAAGCTTCGATGAACGGATAGAGTATGGAACATTTTCAGCATTTATCCAATAAGAAAATTATGTATTATATTTGACATATGTAAAAAAAATCGATAATATATTTGAAACTGTTAATCTATTGACTTATCTATAAAATATATATTTGAGAAATAAACTTTCTATTAGAAGAAAAATATCCTATAAAATATTTTTTAATATATTACAAACATAGATGGACCATCATTCTAATAACATATTTCATCTTGACAAGTTTTGTAGAAACAAATATGTTAATGCTGGCTAGTTAGAACTACAGAAAATCACTCCGAAAATTTCTTATATGAATTATATAATATTATCACAATCTATCATATCTTTGCTCGATTAGAGAATCTTATTTGCAAAATATGCACTGTAATATGTTTCTATTATTCCATCATAAGCAATTAAAAATAATTATAAAAATGCGGAACAATAAAAAAAAATAAATAATAAATATTAAGCAATAGAAATATTCAATATAAGTGGAGTTGAAAAAAATGCTTTATCTTTCATATATGTCAGGCTTATATTGAGTTAAAAAAATAAGGTATCTGTGAGTGCAAGAATTTAATTTAATTGAAGTTAAATTTAATTCAATCCTAGATGATAACGTTGATATCACTCTTTCCCTGTCGAGAACATTGAATTTAATAGAGGTTAAAATCAACCGCTAATATCAGTTCCTTCCTTTCCAAAGTAAAATTCAACCGTCGGGTACATAAAATTAACGCTCCTCCTAACGCGACCTAGCACCTAAGCAGTAAAGCACTGTTAAATCAACAATTAATATCAAATCTTCCTTTCCGAAGAGTTGAATTCAACCAGCGTTGAAATTAGCACCACTCCTAATGCCGTCTGGCATCGAGATAAAAAGTACCATCGCTAAAATTATTCTATTAAAATTCTCCCTTTCATCAATTGGAAATATGACCGTTAATTCTTATTGACGAAGTTAAATTAACGATTACGTTAATAATAGCTCAAGCCTTATATATATATATATATATATATATATATATATATATATATATATATATATATATATATATATATATATATATATATATATATATATTTATTTATTTAGACATCTGATTAAGTGCAAATATACATTTTTCAAAGAGAAACTGAAGTTAATGCCACTGTAAAATATTCCGCAAGTAATTTCTGGAGTTCGCCACATTTTTTCATCAGATATCCACTTCTTGGTCTATTCTATTCCTACCTTTTAGCAATACATAGAAAAAAACAATGTCAAATATTTAACAAGATTATTGCGCCTAAAAACTCCTGCCTCACATAAGCAATAAAATAATAATCCTACAGTAATAAATTGCTTGTCAAGAATCAGACAAACAAACAACACATATTATCCGAAATGAAATAAAAACACGACCGGAATATAAAGAAAGCGGTAAAATGACACGTAAACGGGACAAATCCAAAGACTTCTTTTCGGAAAAACAATAGCAAGAAAAGAGAACAAACACACATTGAGTTCACAAAGGTATAAGATGTCCGCTTTTTTTCATGTCATTTGTGTCCCTAAGGGTTTAACTCTTGCTACTTGGATGATCTTTTTCATCCAAAGACATGGAAAACTTGTTATTCCGTAAGAATCCTCCAGATATTCATCCAACATAGTTATTTTAAGGGAGTACTGTTATTTGAAAACAATCGTTATACTTTAAGGAACACATTTTTTTTGTGTAAGATCAATGAGGGATAAAAGGTAATATCTTAATGGAGTGGGTGATTAAAATGTTTTTTGCGCAATTTTTAGTTAAAGCAGAGATAGATAATTGATTCGAAAAAATAAATACCAGGAACAGATAAAAAATGAGATTAATTTTAACCTGCTTTTTAATTTTTATTTTTCAATGAATAAAAATATATTGTTTAGAAATTTACTAAATTCTGAAGATTATCCAGAAAAATTTATTTAGTTACACCATATGGTTATAAATTAATATTTGACATATGTTTTATCAAATTTAAAACAATTGTAGAGCATAATGAAAAATAAATATATTATATTAATGTTGTACAAATAAATATATTATACTAATGTAATTTATGGAGTTTAATTAATTTATTCCACATGCCATCTTTTGGGGGTATTCATTCTAATTACAATGGTGCCAAAGAGTATAACAGATCCAGAAGTTCAACAGATTCTCTGTGTACACTAAATAATATATATGCTATGCACCTGAAAATGTGTGTCGTATTACTTTTAGATCATGTGTCCATATTAATGAATAACAACACAAATGTAAAACTGCAATAAGCCCAAGTTGCCCAAGTGTCCACATTATTCCCTACAAAAACATATACTTAAATGAAAATAATAGTGCTTTGGTGGGATACAGATCCAAAATATTGAAAACTTTATTTTAAAGATATTACTGCACTATAACAAATTATTTTAAAGAAATTGTAGGCTGGAAAATACCAACATCATTAAGACAAGAGTGGACGGTGGAGGGCTTGAAACACACCCATGGCAGTGTTCATTTGGGGATGTCCATAAGGCTGTTGTAGCATAGTAGATTCGTAGCGGTGTTCCCCTGACTTTTACATTATCTGCAATGTTCCTGAAATATCTGCGACAAATAACTTTTAGGTTAAATCAATCAATAACAACATATTAAAATGAAAAAATGGTGCTCTGATGGATATAGACCGAGATTATTGACAATTTTTAGAAAATAGGTTAAAAATTTTAAGAACTAAATGACAGTTCAACAGAATAAAGAAATAAATTAGTTTAAAAAGACAATATCGTTAAAAGATAAAAAAGCCCTACAGTAACAAAAATATTTCAAAGAGATTGTAGACCGGAAACCTTTCTCCCTTGGTGTGAACCGGACGGAAGAGGATATAAAAAGTATTCCCATGCAATATGCATTTGAGTGTTAATTCAGAATTGTGATGTTAGCAAATTTTCAAATCCACTGTGAGGCACTGTCTTTGATATAGAAGCATATGTGGAGAATGACATTAGGTCAAGTGTCCATATTAATCAATAACAACATATTAAAAGAGAAAATCACGAGATTTAATAATAATAACTGGCTTATTATGCTATGAGGCAATATTTTGATAAAAGGGGCTAAATTTTTAAGAACAGAATGATAGATCAGTAGAATAAAGTCAAAAATATATTAAAATTTATTTTTATCATTGCTGAAAAAATAAAATTGCAAACAAAAAATAAATAAAAAAATAAAAATAAAATGCTCTAAGCTATGCGTCTATTCCGAAAACGAAATGCATTGCTCTCTAAAATACTTTGGTCTAATTAAGAATAAATTGGCAATTATGTAGAATAAAAAGAAACAGATTATATTAAGAGTAAAGATTCTTAGAAGAAGAAATGAAATTATTTAAAGATTTCTAATAAGAGTATTATTATTATAAGCATTCCTATAAGTTTATTATTAGAAGCCTACTTGTGTATGTATTTTTA